>DWGJ01000598.1:0-27716 GCA_018246895.1 Aspitha aspitha aspitha | reverse complement strand
TCCTCGCAGAAGGAGGCCACTGCTGTCCAAGCAGATGCGCTGCTCACCATAATGCGTATTATGGTGAGCAGCGAGAATAACTAACCTAACCTAACCTAACCTGAAAAGCAATAAAGTATTTCTACATATTTCTATATCTTTCTAGATGTAATAAGAGATTCTCGTGAATAGAACAAAAATGGGAAGTAGACAAAAATCCTCAGCACTCATAAAAGCTTCTAACAAATTATTGCCACAAATCCCGCGGAAGCCACGCGCTCGTATATCACCGTTTCCAGTTTCCGAGCAAAAAGAATTAAAACGGGGTCATTACGTAACGGAAGGCGCTTCCTAATCCCTTTCCGCATTAGTGCCTTAACGATGGCCACGTTATAGGTAAAGGTGTTTTTATAGGTTGCGACCTAATGTCCCTTTTTACGACACGACACGGCAGCGACGTGTTAAAAGTACCGTATTTTCAAATCCCGAAAAAATGTATAATAGGTTGTAATTGTATGTATTTGTTCAGAGTTTCTTATTGTCCATTGATGGACTCAGGTTTTCCCTCATATGTGGAGGCTTAAAGTTATATTGTACAAGTACAGCGGACAAATTAATAGGTAAGCGGATAGGTATTCGCTGCGCGAACACGACCCACTGATTGGGAAACGCCTTCGCTTGATCGCGTCGGATTACTTCCCTTTTTTCTTTCGACGCAACTCGGGGAAGTAACGACGATTTGCAAAATGTCCCCAAAAGGGGCCGCGACAAAGAACCTTGGCGGGAAATTAAAAGGAAAACGATGGTATGGACCAGCGTGGTTAATTTGCGAGGCGACGTTAGGAACGGGAAAATGGTGTCGATTTTCAACAATTATTGCGATCTTTGGTAATTGTTGATGAAGGACACGTGTCCCGGAAGGAAAAAAATTGAACGGCTGATACGAAATTATCAGTACAGTTCGTGCAAACGAATTTCTACTTAAATCAGTGTTATTATAGATCGATATTCCCACACTTTTTTATTATACACAAAAAAGCATTACACATAACTTTATCCTTTAGTAAATAGCTTTTTTTTCCAAATATTATAGAAAGCAACTTATGCTCATAACAGATAATCTATTTATTAGCAAAAGATTTTTAATAATAAAAAGGGTAGTTTCAAAAAAGTAAAACAAAAGCATATTTTTTCTGTATTACTGTAGGTACCTACATTTTATATCGGACGCTAATTATGAGTCATGGTGCATTGAAAATATCACTCGGTCAAATTCACATTCTCTCAGTTGCAGGGCGGCTGTCGCTCGCGTTGTTTCCAGCTGATGCGTTTCCCTGGCCTTTCTCACTCAACGCTTTTTCTGCTTTGTCACGTAATTAGTTCCGGTTCGATGAAGACACTCGCGTGGAGGGCGGACCTTTGGACTATCAACTGCGAAGGTCAGAACCACTTGAATATAGCCAATGTTTGAGGAAACTTTTGTATGGGAAATGTTTATTTTTTCCTGATTCATTGACGTGTATTAAACTTCATATGACACTAGCTGTGGCCGCAGCTCCGCCCGCGTCGAAATCAATATTCTCCCGTTTTCGCAACATTTGTCGTTGCTGCTCCACTCCTATTAGTCATAGCGTGATGTTATCTAGCCTAGAGCCTTGCTCAATATAATTTTCCAGTTCGAACCAGTAGTTCCTGAGATCAGCGCGTTCGATCAAACAACCTTTTCAGCTTTATAATATTAGTATAGATTTGATTGGTAACTACGTGATCCTTTGTCTGTGCATGCGTTGCGAGAGGAAAGGGTAAGCAGGAGGATAAACATCATGATAATGCTAAATTTTCAGACTATTCGACAATTAGCATAACTTGATAAGATCGATTTCCGAATAGTACCATTAACTATGTATTTAAAAACCTAACAAAATAGGCAGTATGCGTAAAATGGTTTTTTGAAAACATTTCCACTTAATACCCAAATCTAATACAAGACCTTAGTAACCAGTGAGTTGAACCGTACTCACCGCATTAACGAAACGGTTTTGTGTCCATTTTAAATATAAGTTTATTATAGTATAAAAATTAGGTAATAAATAATAAATTATTAAGTAATTGTAAACGATAAAATCATGTTTTAAATTTGTACATCGTAAAAGGCAAAATATGGAGTGAACTAACAATTCTGTAACATCTTTAAATGTACTCATATTTGTGCAAATAAATAAATGTCTTTGTCTTTGTCTTTGAAATTGAAACCAGCGTATTAAACCAACTTCATAACACAAGATCCGATAACCGTTCTATGTATAGTAATCGGTCGTGCAAAGGGAAAGCCAACTAAGCGACTTAAGCTGAAGAGCATCGGTCTTGTATGTAAAAGATCAAGGTCAGAGCTACTTAAGTCAAGATCAAAGCTGTTAAACAGTAGCAAAAGCAGCTCAGTTTTAAAAAATCTTTTTCGCGAATATAAATAAATAAATAACTGGGGACAATTCCACACACGGCTGTATGATCCGTGATAGGCAATTTAATGCCTGTGTTATGGTGACCATATAGCTAATAAACATAAATATATACATACGATATAGTACTTATATAGATATTTTTATTACGACCAGACACACAACAAACAAATGTGCTCATCACACAAATGTTTGTCCCGGGTGGGACTCGAATCCACGACCTCCGGTTTTGCAGTCAGGGTCACCAACCACTCGACCACGAGGCCAGTCATGGATACAACAAACGGACTGTCCATTTACCTACACGTTTTGAAAATCAGTGACCATTACTAAAGACGCTGTTATCTAAAGCCGTAGCTACGCTTCCGTAACTCCACTGGATTGCCTCTCCCTGTCACCCTAATCGTACGCTTCCGTTAATCCGAACCACCCTTCCAGCCCCTAGGGCGAGATGAGGCGTGGCACCCCACGGGGGCGGTCCGCGCATGCTCTATGATCTAAAGATGGCAGATTACAAACTAGTAGGGGTTGAGAGAAATTTGTATGAGGCGTATTCATATTCGCATCTTCAGTCCGGCTATCGGTTATATTACATTTGTATAGAAATATTATATCATATACGTAATTTGGATAATACATAATATAGATAGAATTCAATGTTTTTAATATTACTAAAGTCTGCGTTTTGTCGTAAAATTTTAAACATGCTTTATGGGAACTACAAAACAGTTAACGTCCTATTTTCACGTAAAGCTGCATTACTGATGCCTAGCCTAGCAATAATATGTAATTGTGTATGACAATATCCATGATTAAGTCATTCATATTATGTACAATATACATGTACATACATAGAAATGCAAGTCTACGTTGAGTTTTAAGTGTAATTTTTCCGCTATTGCTCTAAAACAATTTTATATTTAAACAATTATATTATGGCAATGAATAAATAAACAACCGTAAAATAATCTTCAAAACAGCTGATTCTATTACACATTATATTCTTTTCGACTTTTTGTGTGAGGATTTTGTGCAATACATTCTACTTTGTAATAAATTTATTACAAACCGAAAATCACGCCTACTCCGGTAAGGACATTATTATTAATGTTATTAGGTTATTACAAAAACTTAAAAGTTTATCAATTTACATGAAATAAGGACGTGCTGATACAAAATTTTTGAAGAATGTAGTCCGTCACACACGACATACGTTTTGAAGGAGACAGAAAGGATTTTTATGTAAATCAATACTATTGAGTATGCACCGGTGCTCAAAGTGTAGATATGTCGGATAAAAAGATGAAATTGTCATAAATCCAAATTCAAATGAATAACGCGTGGTTTATTCGTTTATTTATTTGGTCATATTGTGAATGAAACCTCAATATTTTCAAACACGACAACAATTTTTTTTATTGTCTAATTAAAAATAGATACGTATTTTTTAATACAAGTAAAGCTCTTGGAGATAAATGAAAATTTTTTGTTCGAAGCAATATTCTTATTGAATAATAAACGGACATTTTCAATTATAATTATTCTTAACGATCCACGATCCACTCCCTCTCCTCAGCCTCCCCTAAACATCGCATAACATTTAGTCAAAGTTTTAAAATCTATGACGACACAATGAGTTGACCGTCTTAAGTCAGAGTCCCGTGTGACAAAAAAATAATAACTCTCCTCTCTGACCGTCACGCCGGTGACTTACCGACCGTTTGTTTTTTTAGGCTGCCCCGTGCGAGATAAAATATTTTTTGTGGCAGTAGCGACATAGGGCGGTGACGCCTAAAATATACTTATTTTATCGACAACGACAATCATTTAACAATGAAACGTTTGTCCTGTTGTTTGTTTGCTAAATATCTGTAACAAACAATTTCTCTGTAACGGTTGTAGTAAAATGTTTTGTAGTATGAATGTTATTGTGATGTAAGTGTTATAGCTTTCGACGTGTACCATGCGCCTGTTAGTCCATCGAACAGCAGATACTCGTAAATCAGTTTAATCCGCGTTGAAATCCGAGTTTCAGGAATCCATATTTTTTATTATTCTAACGAAATTTTCTGGAAACGTTGATGGGCATATTCTTATATTCAAAGTATTCAAACCTCCTTAAAAGTGAAGATACTTGGCTGTACCCATGCAACAACTATTTATGTAAATATTTCATCGAATTAATTTGTGAATTACTTAAACATCGTACCATACTGAAACATTGCAATTTAATACGAAATAGGTGTCTTTAAATTTTAGTGAGAATTTGGAAGTTTTAACGTGATGGCTGTAAGCCATTAAGAGCTAACATACATAACTTATCAAACCATATTATTCTATTAATTAAATATTACGTTAAAAACAAAAATCATACTGGCACTGATATTAATATACGGAAGTAAATAAAATTAATATCGATAAACAAAAAAATTACTACGTTATAAATTTTTATTTATCGATATTTTTCAAGATTGTTACTCTTGATACACTATCTCTACTTATTCGTTTTATGGTAGGCGATATGGCATTGTTTGGTGAAAGAGATGGCTACATATGGAAATTATAAAGAAGAAAGGAGATACGAAGCAAGCAGGTTTTCAAAGTGAAATATTTTGCGTTTATTTTTCATTTCACTGCAATACAGTATGGAGTTTTATAGTAACTTAGATCTGCTAAGTTATGTTTATGGTTATCTATTACCTACTTAATAATAATATACCTAATATAGTAATTTCCTAATTCGTGTGATTCTTATGTTCTTCTATGTTGTGTACATAAATTCTTAAATAATTAAACAATAATATCTTAAGACACCCTCAAACTAGGCAAAGTATGTGCTATGATGACCAGACAGTTAAATATTTTTTACAGCTAGACACAGAACAAATACTCATCACGCAAATGGGAATCGAATGCATGACCTCCGGTTTCGTAGTCGGGTGCCACTGGACCGTCCTTGAGAATATGTTGCATAATCTAAAACTGTTAAAGTGTACAGTTAGGTATATTTTGTTCCTTTATTTTGTTATCAAAAGGACACTATATCTAAGGTAAATAATATTACTTACGATAAAAAATTACGTTTCACGACAAGTAAGTATTATTAGACAGTGCATTGACCCCTATTTTGCGGGGCTTATTCCGCCTGTCAAATGAAATCATTCTAGACATATATGTAGTTATGAAAATTTTTATTAGTCACTAGTTACGTTGTCAATAGTGGCTAGAATCACTGACAATGTATGTACATTTCTTCTTCCTCACAATCCTGTAACGAATGGATTAGCGCACGTCGGAGGCCCCGCGGGGAAGTGGACGGAACAGTACTCAATTTCCATTCACATATATGGCGTGTAAGCTTGAAGCCATATTGCTGTGAACTTCTGTACGTTTTCATTTGTTTTATTTGACAGACACGAGCAAGGGAACCGGAGATAATCCCTAAGATGGATCACGTAAGCTAAAAAAGTCTGTTCCCTCTCTCTATAAAGACCCTTACTTTACTTTACTTACTTATACTATTATTAGACTATTATACTTTGTCGAGAAACTGACGTAGACAGGACACATGTCGTCGGCATGTATTGATAGTGAACTGATGTGAATTTTATCTTATAATTATTTTACACTGAATTTGTTCTAAATTTATTGAAAATTTATTACAGAGCTATTTGGCACTCGCTGCTTTCTGCCTACCCCGCTAGGAACCTGGCGTGACGATATCTATGTATGTACATATGTATTTTTTTTCTAAATTTTATATTCCTTATTTTTTTGCAATTATTAACAATTCGAATACAATTCCACATGCAGCTATTCGATTCTAAATGAGATAACTAAACGCCTGTATTATGGTAACAGCTGATATCATACATACGATATAACACTCGTATGGATATTTTTATTACACCCAAATACAGAACAAAATAAATGTGCTCATCACACAAATGCCTAGGTGGGAACCGAACCCACTCAGGTTTTGCAGTCAGAGGCTCACATCGCTCAACCACGAGGCCAGTCGAATTAAAATTATATTTTATTAATCTAATCTATTTGGCACGATTATCGTCTATATATCTCACACGAGTACAGAAACTCATTGTTGATCTAAGTTACAAATTTGATTAATAACCGGCATAAAAAAGATAATTTCCGATTTTGATACAACAAAAAGATATACCTTAATAAATACGTATGAATCTTACAAGTGAGTAAGTCCAGGGATTTTATTTCATAATTAAAACCTTCGATACATCGCCATATCTAGCCGGGGAAATAGCCAGCCTCGATTCATTATACTAGTGCATACGTGCATGAGCCTAACGGTAGGGTAACCACACATTCGCGGGAGTATAGACATAAGTTTGTTTTATTTAAAGTATTTGTGACACACAGCACAATCGAAGATAAGTATTAATTAAGTATTCAATCCAATCGGCTTAAGATAAGAATAGATAGTGACGATATGTACTTATATTAAGCAATATAAAGCGGCGTATTTAATTGTTTATCCCTTTGATTACTTTCTTATACATCTAGGTTCTACGCTTTATACTTACGTTACTACGTTTTATATTTTTATAGCTTTGCATTTAATGAAATAATTGTATTAATCTATTTGTCTTAACCAATATTATGAATAAGCTTTTGACTAAAATGAAATAAATTTTGAATATCGTTGTGAAAACAAAAAGGCACAGCTCGCTCCTCAAAGTATATTTTGATATATGTAAGGAACTTCGACATATCGCATTCATCGCGTTAGGCTCTCAACTGTACGTATGTAAGTCTCTACGTAACGTGCAAAAAAGTTTTATATAAAAAAATATCCAATTCGAATTAGCAAGTGTGGGATCAGTAGGCAAGCTGCAGCGCAGGCGGTCGCACTATAAAGGAACGAAACTGGTTCCGAGCCCCGGTACAGAGTACCTACCGACCAGCGCGAGTCGAGAACGCTGTCTAGTCATGACAATTTGTATTGGCGCGTCGCGGAAATAGTTTTTAATTTCTATTTTTCACTGACATAAGTCATGACACAACACTGTGTCACGCTGACAGAAGACATAAATGTCAAATTTACCAATTTACACTTGGCCAGCGTAGTAGACTACGGCCTAAATCCCTTTCACTATGAGAGGAGACCCGGTCCAGCAGTGGACTAATAAAAAGGGTCGAACAACAACCGACAAGAAGAATGTTCAATATTCAAGAAATAATGATAAGAAAGCAATTTAATAAGAAAGCATTTAACTACATTAAAATAATTGTAGAGGATACAATCCTTGCTTTTGCGCGAATAAAAAAGATACAACTGTTGAAACCGATAATTGAGGGTTATACTCGTACTTATGAGATATAGAGGGGGACTCAGTGAAAATAGTTAAACATAGGCTAAGTAGGATAATCTTGAATATTCGCTAAAAATAAAATGTGTTAAAGTTTAATGTTATGGAAGTTATTCCGTACGGCTTATTATGTACATTTTAAAGTGTACGTAACAAATATACCAGTATTTAAACCACTTAATTTGAACTGCCGAATTTGTAGGAAACACACAGTGGCGTTACCCGTTTTACAGATCGACGATAACTGATAGCTGTTCGATCGATAAGTTGATTTCATAACTGATAAAGTAAACCGATTTCAATTCAAAGGGTTCCGATATATTTCAAAGAACCATGCAACGATAGCCTTTGATCTATATTCTTTTCTATCTATGATTCATACTGGATATCTATATCACGTGTATATATTGCAAAGACACGTGATACATTAATAGCTTTGTTTGTATATCCACTGTAATCTTAATCATCAATCAAAAAATGATATAAACTCGCCTGGATATTAATTCATAAATATCTATGACTATGTACATAAAAAAATTTTCTCTATTGAAAGTTAAGGCTTGCGAATTGAGCTATCACAACTATCAGTTGATTTAGATTCTTGTTTTGAAGCTATGGTCATTTTAAAGTTAAGATTGTAGAGAGGTTTTGTCGTGGTGTTTTCCTGTATTACTTAGCGAGAAATATGTATATTATCTTGAGATGCTAGTCGTGATTTGTTGCAAAGAAAATCTGGACAAAATGAATTAATTTAAATAATAGACTGCTAACCGTAAACAATTATTTTAAAGATACTTTTATTTATACTTTCACAAATTACGATATCAGGCTATATCTATAATTATAACAACATAATATAATTAAGAAATATGTGATAACTGGTGACCATAATTGTGAATTTTATACTTGAGGAATTTTCTTTGTATATTATTCATATTTGTCCATCTCAATTCTTAAAAATGAAACCGATACAAAAAACCGTTTCTTGGTTAACAAAAACTGATGGACGTCGTTATTCGAGGTCAAAAATCGTTGTTAACTTACCAATCCAAAGCGACCCGATTATACGGATTATTGGTGCATTCTGTAGAAATCATAAAACTTTATTAAAATTTCAAAGTTGTAAATGCATTTATTGCTATACCGCAATATCGTTCTATAATTCTATATTAAATTGCATCTATAACTATTTATTTGTGCTTCAGCGATTATCTTTTTACTCTCATCAAAGACAGCTAGCTGAAACTACATAAGTATATAAATAGGTTACAGAATAAATTTTCAAAAACATTCTCTTATACATATAATCAGTATACAATTTTTGTACAATATTTTTATAATACTAGTTACGTGATAAGACTATCTGTACTTACTATGGAAGTAAGTACATACAAGTTACAAATAATCCGAAAAATAGTCATTAATCGGTATTTATTTAATCGTAGGTAGGTACGTTACATTAATAACCATTGAATATATTGAATTATAATTCACCTCAAACTAACCCAAGGTTAAACTACCTAACGTGGATTAAACTGCCTCTATTAATTAACGTTACACGCCTGATTCTAACACCTGTTAACAGTTATTATAGGGATCAAAAAATTTTAAACAGTGAAGGGAAGTAGAGGTGGTAAAAGGCCAGGCTTTCGACCAGGAGTGGGATACAATATGGACTGTTAAAATAAAGTGTTTTATGAATAATAATTGAATAATTCGTAAACAAAATGTAACAAATTCAATTCGTATACAATTTTCTCTTCCTGAATAGAATTCAACTTTTATAATTTGAAGTCAAAAAGTCACAGTTCATATTTTCGTTTCATTATCATTTAAACTATAAAACACTAATTAAACTACTGCTATTCTCACGGCATTTAAAGTCGTAGACATTTTATTTCAATGAAATTAGTTGGCTAATGACTTACTTCAAATTGTCTTGAAACGTAATGTGATTGGAGTTTACATCATTTACTGATCCACATCGTTAATTAACAGATTTTCATGTTTTTTCTAGTGTACTTCTCAGTCATCAGTGTTCTTCTTAGCTACAGTTGTCTTCGATAGATGACGATGTTCTCGAGACTGGATCTCTAAGCCCAAATCTCAGCTTTTTCCACAAAGCGCGGGTAATAATTATGATGTACCCTTATATTATTATACAGTTACCTACCCACGATACACAAATATACGATCATAGAGCGACTTCTGCATCCTTAATTGAGATGATCTAGTAATTTACCTAGCATCTTTTGCTTAGCTGACAAAACTGAGGAATGATTAAATGTTTTCTACATCAAAGATTTTACTACGTAACAAATATTTCTTCTTCGAGTTTTTATAGAATAGTAACAGTTCGGTAACGCTTTAAGTAAAGCTTCAGTTCTATTTCTCGTTAGACATAAGCGGTCGTGAGTTACAGTGACAATATCTGTTAGATTACATCTGCTTTCATGGTACAGACAAAACTTTCAAATTTGTAATATGGACTTTCTATGTAGTATTTGTATTCTAAGACTTGTTGTGTTTACACTTTTCTAATACATAACTCGCTGCATCTATTAAGATCAATTAACGGACCAATTTCGCCACAAATGCGGCAGTATCTTGCCGACGCTTCGATTTTTAAAATTGCACCAATCGCCTTTCGTGAAGCTTTTATCGCTGAAACGATCCGAAGTTTGCCGAAAAGTGCCGAGAGTTCGCGTGTCATTTCGCCGTAAAGTCTTCGGTGCCGATAAAAAGGTCTCCTGGACCGTTTTAATTAGGCGGTAGAATGTATTGGGTGCTCGATCGAGACGATAGGGCTGCTGCGTTGGAATTTATATAAACGTGATAAAAACGCATGCAAATCAAGTACCTATCAATGATTTATAGGTACCTATAGCCAATTCGAATAGTTTGAAAGAAATATGAAATTAGTCAACCGGCCGGGCGGTTTTTTAATTTATAACTGCGTATAAATCGTCATTTATATTTATTAAAAAGTAAAACTCCCTGACAGTGAGGGAAAATATTATAAGGAAACCCGCATACGTTCTCCATAATATCCTCTAAGTCCTAATAAGTTCTTCAAGTGGGGACAACGTTAAGGTTTCTCATTCTGAGTGTAAATCTGTGTCCCGCAGTTGGACACTAAACGATTATAATCTACGGTTTTTTAATATGCCTCATATATTTTATACTTGTACCTACGTGTCTTTCTGATGCGACATGTTTAATTCAAACATTTTCATTATTTTTTTAAGCCAGCTGGCAACCTTATTTTTCGCTCGATGCATTGGTCAGTGTCGGTCAGATAATGCATACCTATAGAATACATTTCACACAAATACTACAGACTAAAGCTTAAAAATATAATGTATCTATGGATTTCTACTTTGGCAGAATACAAATGGTATGAGGACGGCAACAGGGTGTAGGAGGTAAGGTTTGATTAGAAAGTGCTTAACCTCACTAGATAGGAAGTGAAATGCGGTCTGCTATGTCGGTATGCGGTCGGGCATGCCTGCTTTGAAGATTCCTATTTGCGTAGTTCCCTTTCAATGTTCCAGGTTGTGTGGACCAAACCCTGTTAGAGATAGATATCCCTTTTGCTGTTGCTTGACAATCTGTGGAAAAATATCAAATACTTTAGGGTAGCAAATTTCGCGATTTCTAGGAGAAATGCTAGTAGGTAATAATCATTTAATGAACTAAAATAATAACGGCAATTAAGAGAGTGATAATAATCTTTTTCTTTCTTTGTTTATTTATTCCTAGAGTATACATTTTCTATATATCTAGAAATAAATGGTTAGTTTTGCTATTGATTTTAAAAACTACATACTGTGTATTATAGAAAATCGCTAAATTCTTTAATGATATACGTAATTTATAAATATAAAAACGAAAAACATTGTCATTTACAAATTTTACGTGCAGATGCGGAGACATTTTAGTAGCTATTTACTTAATATCTTATTTACCAATCTTTCCGAAGTTCGATGTTTTAGTGGTCCAGAAGCGGCAAAGTCGGCGCAGTTGCAACGGGTTCGATATTCTAAACTGGCGCATTCAGTGCTCTATATAAACAGTAGTATAGTCTGGATCTGTTTATTAACCCTGTAAATCAACAACAGATATTATTCATGTAATGTCCCGTTTTAACCCTTTTATTGTTCCACGATTAGCACTCATGTGAAACCCACCTACTCTGGTTAATATTGATTGGCAGTCTTCACAGAACTTGAGACCTTTGCTTGTGCTGGCATCACAATCATGTAGATCAATATCCATGTACTTTCAAGAAACAAAGACATGTACTGAAAGTACATAGTTTTGGTACAAATGTAACCGTTCCGTTGCTTTTGAAGTCCTGCAAGTTGTTGCACAATATTATTAGAAGTGTTCTTATCCTTGTTTAAAGTTACAAACATCTAAATGCTTTGATCGGTTGAATTGCTTTAGTACATAACTACACTTTTCTATACAAAGGTTATAAAACGTTCATATTCAAATAGGGCATTCTACTGGTATCTTATCATTTTATGCCACAAGCAATACCAGCGTAATAGGAAACCTATTGCTTAAACACTAAATTCCTTATTCATAAACGCAATAGCAATTAAACATCTAGTCAGTGGACGTTTTGTCTCGTTTCCGCTTAGCGTAGTAAAAATATGATGGAGGAGGATAAAAAATTTTACTAAAATGTAGGAATGAAGTCTTTATGAAAGTCTATTTAAAGGCGATTTAACCAATTTATTGAGTACTCAAGGCCTAACAAAGTTCTAAAATTGAAAGTTCTAAGTTTCATTAAACTGAACATTTGTTACCGTTTCCGTTTTCTATAATTTAAAAAAAACGTAGCAGAAATTATGTACATGGGTATAAGCTATGGATTTTAAATCATAAATAAATTTTTATTAATTTAATTATTCCTCACTTGATATATCAGTATGAGACACTGTTCGGTAAAGGAATGAAATTATTGTATACTCACTAAGAATACGAAGAATAGGTACTACTAAATTACCACTTTTATTCATATGTCACCAAAGTAGTCAAGGTGACACATTGTCTACCAGAAAGTAGACATAATGAAATAGGTATCGCATGGTTTCTTCGAATGTGTGGCTCATGGGCTTGTATTGTATGTATTCAGTTCATGTATGTCGGCACTTAAGACGCGTGTGGGCTACACACAGCTAAGAAGACTATGCAACCAATTTCTTTAAAATGTGTACTGCGCAGCTACAATATATGGTCGCGTTTCAATAAACGATTTTAATATTATGAATGGCAAAAATATTTTTTTTACAGAAAGTGAATTACATAGAATAAGTGTTTGTAAATAAACAGAATTTTTAGATAATGATTTTTTATACAAACGAATTATAAACAATAGAAGTTTACTAATAAATGGCCAATAGCAATATTTTTAATGTTGAATATGTTGTCCTCTTGTAACATATGTCAAATACAATAACGGTGAACGAGAAAAAACATGCACTGAGAAGTTCAGAAAACTATTACAAATAAATAAGGTAGCAAGTAGGTATATCAATTTCCAAACAGAGTTTAAAGGACATGCAAAGTAAAGCGTCAGTCATACTCTACTCTTTAGTCGTCAGAGGTTCTTCTACTTCTTTGAATAACCTTTCCTAGAATTTTAGATCTACATAAGTCCTATTCGGTTATAGAATAAGTTTTCGAGGAATATAGATGCCACGTGCACGATCTTCGCCGCTCATGATAGTAAGATCGTAAGACATATGGAAGAAGGATAGCGAATCTGTTGGGTTACAATCTTAAAAAGCTCCTTATCCGTGTCGACTGTATACAGACTGCATCAGTTACGATACCACTACGCTTTCTCATCACGTACTGCACAGTGGTTTAGATTACCTATACGGGTTTCCCACTCAACGTATTTATTTACGTTCCTTAAACTTTAAAGCTCGTTATGCTTTGGATTCGGAGCACGTGGCAGATTTACGATTATTCGGTACCGGCAGCCAGATCCGGGTAGTCTACCTAAAATGTATGACGAGGTTCGAACGAAATTGATTACCAAAGTTGAACTTTTATGATTAGATATGTTGAACCACCAAAGTTGAACGGATATTAGATATTCGGCTCGCCTGCGGAAGTACCACGCAAGCATGTGATCTGGTTTGAAGAGCGTGAATGCCAGTCCACGTGTATACAAGAAGCGCTCATGTCAGTCTTCAAGAGTAGGTACTAAAGCAGTTATGCTACCATGCTTGCATTGCAACTTCAGATATTATACCTAACCCTGACGATCTCTTGAGTACTCCAAGGCTTTTGAAGGATAGAAATAGTATAAACGACATTGAAATAATATAAATGTGTAATCCTAATGTATAGTATTCCACTTACCGATCCCCACCATCTCCAAATGCGTTTTATTTACGATTTTCTTTATTAAGTATTTTTCAGCGTTATTTGTAATATTACTCGCAACTGTTTATTTATACCATTGTCTAATGTATTTGTTGTGTAGCATATATAAATCGTGTTAATATTATTTATAAGAATGATAATCCGAAATAGATATAAATATATAGTTCATTCGAAATTCTCTTAGAACTGTACGAATATTCAACAATTACATCCTCAACACCTCCGTTGACGTGTGCCTATTACAATCGTAGATCTTAATTACAAATTGTAATTGTGATTGTTATCCGATCTTGTAGTCATCATTGCGTATAACACGTCAGGTAATAATAATTCGGGTATCAATTAGTAGTGTACTAGTCATATCTGTTAACGCATCGGAACATCCGGAAAGATTTTTAAATTTTAAATTTAGTAGTAAATTTAATTTTAAATTTAGACATATTGCGTGAAAATTATTAATGAACTTGTGATCAATACCACTGTTGCCGAAATTAAAATACCAAAAGTATAATTTATGGAATACTTCTACAAGCTTATCACAGGGACTATTTCAAACCTCACAGTGCTTGAAATGATATCTCTGAATATGCCTAAACATAACTGTTTGCAGTCCCCAGCAGCAAAATGGTGATAGCAAGACGCCGCTGATCCGCTCATTGTCTCTGCTTAATGTTGGGATTCAAGTTTGGACCTATTTGCGTCAAAACCTGCTGTATTTAGCAGAACAGCAGAAAGAAACGCACAGACATTGTTAATGCTTTAGATTTTCAATTTGTAATGTTTGCACATATTTGGTTGTCAATATGCTCGTAAATAAATAAAATCCTAAGTCTTATATCAATCTGTAAGTATTCAATTTCTCTGTTTTATCTATAGAATAACTTCCAAGATAGCTGCTCTATCCGTTAAAGAACTATAGTCTTCTAACAAGATTTTCATATCCGGCTCCATCATTCATAGTTTAGGCTGCATTACTCTGGAACTTCCTGTCCGTTGAAATTAACATCCGTTTATGAATTACCTGAAATGTGTGTGCATTGTGTGCAGTTAGTACAGTTATTGTATGTTATGTAACGCGATAGTTTATCAATATAATTATGTTGCGATTATTACGAAGAGAATACGGAAATCACATATACGAGTAGGTATACGACTGGCAACATACTAAATAGATATTCCATATTTTACACTGCATAGTAACTCCACAGCAACAATAAGATTTTAATGCACTGTTGCTAACTTTGTATGTATGGTAAGTGCCCAGTAACTGTTTCTAAGTAGAACATTAAGTTAGGTCGCATAGTGGTCATGCCGGCTGCGGACATTGTCTGTTTGCACGTAACCCGAGTCACTTTCGCATTTCCTCCGTAGCAGTAGGTTCACTTTTCTATATCATGTTACCCTGGTACTTGAGAGCAAATGACATAGGTATGCAGTTTTAAATATGTACTTGAAATATGCTTATTTGTAATTAATGCACATATTCAGTGATTTGATCGTGTTGTGAATGCCAATAAATAGTTTTTGTTACTTTTGATGTATACATTATTTTGTTATCTTTATACTAGGGGCGCCCACTCCGGGGTCTGGGTACAGATTCTGGCACGCCCCTTCTGTTTTGTTACCCAGCATAACCTCTCATGGAGATGATGTTGCAAGTTGCAATAAATACGTTTATTAACTTTAGAGGCCGTAGTCAAAAAAAGACTACAATCCCATAGCTGTAGTTGTCGAAGCACTATTCAAATACACGGAAGGCAGAAGTGAGTTCTAGTCCTTTGCGGTTTATGTACCCAACTGTTGAGTTAAACGATTTCTCTATATATCACTACGTCTTACTATCTAGTGTGTTCATTTTTGTATCACTTACTTAAATTTTACCTAAAATTCTGTACTAGTTAAAATTTTCGCAATTAACTTAAAAAACTTGATAGATAAATATATAAATAATTATAAATAAATAACTGGGAACAATTCCACACACGGCTGTCTGATCCCAAATTAGGCAATTTAATGGCTGTGTTATGGTGACCGGACAGCTGACACACATACATAATATACATATGATATAGTACTTATATAAATATTTTTATTACGCCCAGACAGACACAGAACAAACAAATGTGCTCATCACACAAATGTTTGTCCTGGGTGGAAATCGAACCCAAGACCTCTGGTTTTGCAGTCAGGGTCTCTAACCACTCGACAACGAGACCAATATGTACTTGGTTTGTACAACCGAAAACATAACTTGACCTGTACACTACGGTGGTACTTAGCGAGTACAATAGACATTTGCAATAGTTTAAATTTACCGCATGTTGGCTTCTATATCGGCAGTAGCGGATCATGCGGCTTGCGTGCTTATTGCCACTACGATTCAATCGTCGTCTAATTTAAAGATCGATTAAATAGAAAACAAAAATTTAATCGCCAATTCTCAATCGGAATCGGATGCTCTAACAATTATTCACAGTCTGCGCACATTTCGAGCGGCGTAATTGATTGCCACTTCGTACGGTGCTTTCACCTCGACCGGATTAAAATATCGAAGGCAGGAATGACATTCAGTCGTAAAAATGTATATATATTTTTTGCAACCGCGAACGGAGATTTGCATAAACAGTCAAGTAGCAAAAATGAACTTCGCGCGAGCCGTCGTAAAATGGCGCTCGTAAAAGGAACACCTTTTATCTTGTAAAGAGGCTCCATTTGTGTATTTGTTGGCATTCTTGTATAGTTGTAATGTATCCTGTTTGTAAGTAGTTTATAGATCGCGTACAATTTAGTATAGTAGCAAAATAGACGTGTTCTCGGAGAGTTAGTCGGGACAATGCGAAATTAACCTAACGCAAAATTCTTAGAGCCGCCTACAAAGTAGCCTGCGACTTAAAATAATAACTGCCTTTTTTAATGTATTATAAATTTATAATACAAAATAGTTTATTTGAAAATCTAAATACCGTGTTTATTTTCCAAATACAAATTATAGTTTTATTTTCCGTAAATTGTACATTCAAATGACCTTGGTAGTAACGATTCTGTGAATGATGTATTTTTTTATTGCTAATTACTACAACAATCCTACAATCCCATATGACAATCTCCCTGATTTCCTATAGATACGATATTCTTGTCGCCCGCTGCTTGCAAACAAACCGCCGACAGTTGACCCTTTAATTTATCTGTTAAGAAATGTTTAATACTCCATATGAAATCCCCTTTAGATTTAGGCTGTTTTTGCAGTCGAAGCGTAACAGTCCGGTAGTTACAAGAGTCGTAATAATTTACTGGCTTGGCGTTTATGCTAAGCCTTATCATTTTGTACGTATAATTGCAACTTTACAAACGCGATGAAGAGTAGTCAAGTGTATTCGTAAGGCGATATCCTCGGAATGTACCGTAACTTAACACTAGATAGTAGATACGAGATATGCTTTTTGAACCGCGTCGGCTTGGTCTCGATGTGGGAAGAACTGCAGCTCTACCTTCTGTGTTAAGTGTGTTTCTATGCGTAAATATTTTTTAAGCAAATCGATCTTGTTACAATATTTTATGTTTATACAATTCCTTTATATCTCTGCAGTTTTGGTGGCTACTAGCAAACTACAAGCTTTTTGTAACAAATACAGAATAGAAATTAAAACGAATTATATTTATGGAACTCAAGGAATTCACTATTTTAATTAATTAATTTAAGGTCGTGGAAATTAAATATATCTGTTACACATTATAATTTATTTAGATAAAAATAAATTTATACAACGCTAATTTAATCTTAACTAATAGAAACATCTGAGCAATAAGTACAACCCAACATTCTTTCATCTTAATATCGTATTATTTCAAAAATAAATATTACAGTTTCATACATTATTAAATCATTTTTGAACTCAAGTTTGGGAATTGAAAAGTTTTTTCAAAACCAGAAAAATGTAATATAACAGTAGTTTGATTAATTGAAACTAATTTTTTATTAATGCAATAATAATGTTGCCTCAAATCATATAAAATCATGTACTTCTAGCGAAATGCAAAACATTTTATTTAAAATTAATTCTAAAACTAATCTAACATTGCCATCTTATCATATCGAATATCTAAATAATAAATAACACACTCAACTTTTGAACCGTCAATTCTTATTTTTTAATGTAACTTAAATCAAAAGTAGAATATAACATCTGATACATTTGTAACTGCTACTAGCTAATATTTTGAAATTCAACATAACATCACTATTAATAAGTATGGCCTAAATTTTGATATACTAATAATTTTTAAAATTTGGAGGTAAACAAAACACTGCACAAACAAACTTTATGAGATCTTTACGAAAACCAAATTCACGTCGCAAATACGTACAAACATACCTCTAATAATTTTACATAGCTTTAAAGTGAATCTTTAACTAATAATACTCATCAAGTTATTTCTAGAATAAGGAGCAAAAAAGTTTTTTTTCACACCTATTTACAAATCTGTCTAACAATACATTGATAATGTATGATTTCTTACATTAGCGTCTCATAATATCTTCTATACTGAAACCTTTCTTCGGCCCCGATGATTGGCTCGTCCCGGGCTTTGGGTTTGTATTCGGTTGAATACCCACAATCTTCTTTATGCCATTTGCTATCAAGCTGCAACTTCGTTCATCTGGCTCTTTGAAATTCGTCTGCGGAGTGTCTTTACAATTAGTAACGTTCGTGGAAGTACTAGGAACTGTGTCTTTAGGAGGAGCATGTTTTACAATCAAATCTTGAGCAACTGTTTGTTGTGGACCCAGCACTGTATGCGGTACAGGTCCATAAGCAATTTGTGGATGAGGCGGTGGCATTGGAAGTCCAAATTTGTGATATGATGCCATCCCTAACAACGGTGGTGGCATTGCAACAACGACATCACCGCCCCCGATAGGTGGTCGAGGCATAGATAAATTAGTTGGCTCTGGTGATCGGCTTCGGTAAACTGAAGCACAAGTTCTTACATTATCGCCGATATCGGGTGGATGACTTCTTTTCCTGAAAGGACTCATATATATTCCTGATGGTCCTGGATCTATAGTTGGACTGGCCATTTGAACAATCTTCGATGGTTCAGGAGGTGTTACTTGGTGCAAGTCTCTTCTAATTTGTAATTGCGGATGTCTCACTTGTGCCTCAGGAATATCATTATATCGCATCTCTTTTTCTATAATTTCATCAGAGGTGTATCTTCGTTTTTCGTATAATTCTGATGTTCCCATTCGGTGTTTTTCTGGATGTTGTGGACGCATTGTGTAAGGACTCGCTCTGTCTCGGGGTTCATTGTGGTGGCAATGAGTACGTTCCACTGGCGACGGAGATACCCTTCTCGGTCTTTCTTCACTTTGTTCTCTTCCTATACTTTCAATAGAAGATGAACGTGCTCTCCTAACTGGAGAATGTTCTGGCGACGATAAGTCTGGATCTTCATCGTCATATCCTGGTTCAATAGGTGATCCCGGTCGTCCGATATCTTCTTCTCCAACATCTAGTACATCACCTGGTGGTACATCACCAACAGCATGAGTCAAAGCATGCCGTCGCAAATCACAATTTCTTCGAAAAACTTTTCCACATGAACTACATTCATAGGGTTTATGGTCAGTATGTGTCAGAAGGTGTGTCTTGAGATTCGAGCGTTGATTGAAGCTTCGACTACAAACAGGGCACTTATGTGGAGATTCTTCCATATGAAGAATCTTGTGGACGGCCAATGTTCTTGACTGACAAAATCCTTTCCCGCATTCCGTACATTTGAATGGCTTTTCTTTTGAATGTATGTACCTGTAACAAAGAAAGTAAAATTTAAAAAAGATTTCAAGGCATCCTTGTCTGTAATAGGTATTACATTATAAATGCTCATCGAAAACGTTTTCATGATTCATACCATAAAATATCGAGCTTTAATTAAAAGTCTGAGTAGAGGCGGAGTATATCGAACGTAGTTCCACAGATCTTTAAATGAACCGATGATTATTTATGGCGTTGTATACAAAGCGAAGATACAAAATAACTGATTTTAATTAACTCCTATTGTTTTGTTTCGTAACATATCATTACAGATAAAGTATTTTAAGCGATTTAATGAATAAACAATTATTCTATGAAAATAATTTGGAGCGCTTTGTATGGTGTGTTGGATTAAAAATCAATTTAAGTTATAAGTAGCATTTTTTCGCGGCGGCCGCTCATGCTAGAAAGGTCAGGTATATTGTCAAAGTGGGCATATCTCCACGCAACGTTGTGGCACGACGTCATAATTTACCTCCGGTGACCACTACTCTGTGCAGGCGCACCTTGAACGTGATCCGGGTAATTCGAGACTTTAGTCTCAAGGCGAGACCAGCGACGACGCACGCGCTAGTGTGCGTACCACCCTCCCGAGACCTCTGTAAATACTCCCCTCTCCCGCTATTTCGTAACAAAACAATCAGCGGAGAAGTTCAAATTTAGCTGGTTCCGTTCCACAGGTTTCAGTTCGGCCGAATCGAATTACGTTAAAAGCATTTTGTGGCCAATCGCTTCGATTAATATTATTAACAGCGCACCTTAGTATTGGGTTGCCGGTGCCAATGAGTTTTAAAATTCATATTCCGAATAAAAAAGAAGATACCGGACTAATTCTAATTATAAATTTGATAAAAGTCGACATACGACTTTAAGATGAAGTAACGGCGGTATTAAAGTAAAATAGTTGTAACCCATTAAAGGATTAAAAAAATTTATTATGATAAGAACCTTTCACCTCAAATCCAAAACGTTTTCTTGATATTAAATTTAGGTACAATCAGTTTTTATTGGTTGGACGGTTTAGACGAGTAACCATAAAATTTAGAATATTGAATGATAAATGTTGTAAATGAAACTGTTACCAATAGGTACAACATAATAAATGTCACATATCTTTGTCGGAATACCGAATGGCAAATCGGTTTATATTGCGGTATGCCGTCGATAAAAATATTTGACAAACAAACCATGATTCAGGTAATTTCGAATATTGCGGTGATAATGTTACTATATGCTAGATGAATATTAATTATTATTAGATATATGCTAGATTGAGTTTATTTATGTAAACTACTTAGATACGTCATGTTAACAATGAATTACTCCATTATAAAGTCACTGAATTGATGGTATTTTTTACTAAGTATACTTTAATGAATTTATAATTTAGAACAGGTCATTAATATTAGAAAAATTCTATATACACAATTATAATAGACGAGTTAAAGGTTATGCAGCGCTTAATAATAACAGACAACTGATTCTAAGTAATTGTTTGACACGATATACGTAGTTTAAATAAATCTTCGAATAACGTCAGTACCAATTCTCAACGCGGTTAGGCAATGATGATAATAACTCGAGTTGCCTCCCTTGTCACGCCAAGAATGCATCACGTAAATAATTTTACTCTATGAAAGATAAACAAAAAAGTGTAATGACCTTTCTAACGTTGGTTTTGGGTTTCACAGATTGTTTGATAATCTCGATACGAGTTCTCTTGGCATCCAGTCGCAGATCGTGTTTAAACGCCTGAGCGATTCTAATGGCGTCAAACATATAGATAATTCAGTCTTTAACATTGTAAGGATAGAGTTGGTCTTAAAAAATAATTCTAGTAAATTATAAATCGTAATACCAAAGCAGCAGTGACTTTAGTGCCCATTTAAGGAAACGTAAACGCCTCAAATGTGAAGCAGACGTTAAGCTACATAAACGCAGTGTCTTTTAGATAGAAAAGATGAATAATAGGTAAATAAGGTCGAACCCCAAACTGTCTCTCCACTAAAATTCGTTTCTAAGGATAGGTTAAACATTTATTTCGTTTTCTAAGACATAAAAGCACACATACATTTAGCTTTTATAAAGTCCTGATGGTCTAAAGATAGACGGACTTTAGCCATAGGTATAAATAGCGAATGGAGATGTATCATTTGCAATTAAAAACGTTTATCGCGCTGAAGTCACGTTTCCAATTCACATTTTTTATTCGTTTAATTCGTTTTATTCAATTTTTTCGTTTTAATATGGGCATAAATATTATTAAAAATGGTAGTGGCTGTATTCTTTGCTAACACTTAGTTTTGTAATAACAAGGTTAATTACAAACAAGGTAATTCACAGTTATTCCACGTTATTCTCCGTATTAGCGTAGTCTTTTATATAACCATTTTTTAGTTTGCCCAAGTACTTTTATGTATGTAGTTGTTCCAAACAGGTATTTTGAATTTGTGTATAAAACATTTTTTCTTTCTAACTTCTTCGGTCACAAGGAGCCTTAAGGCTATATCCTATCAAGGCAACTGTGGATTGGTAGAGTCAACAAAATTATGAGGAACCGTAATATAGCTTATGTGTTAATAGAAAAATGTAATTTTGTCAGGCTAATGGTTGTTTAATCAGTACCTCAGTCGAATATCAGAGAACATTATGAATGAACTAAGAACACAAAGCCTCGCTAACCGTCACGCAAATATTGAGATGGACAGACCGACCGGTTTTATGTAAACTTAAACGGACGAGAACAGGAGGTTAGACGCTTGGCTATTCAATTACTAGTACCTCACGGTCATGTATGGAAATTTTAATTATTCCTTTTGGCTTTGTTGGAAGAATTACGTACTTAGGCTTCATATAATATGTACATACTTGCGATAGACAAAATAAAATAATGTTTGATTCATAGAAACAAACGGCATGAAAGTACTTCTTTCAATTTATAAGAAATACTATAAGGTTTATGCAAATTTTACATATTTATAATACGGTTATTGAATGTATGATTAAACAATGTTAATTTTAGTTAAAATTTGAAATTGAGTTCTCATGCGAATATGGATATAGCAAATCAATCAACCAAGAAATTGTTTGAAATACCGCCCTCAAATCTACCTCCAATAAATTAGAAATGTCTCACAAACGAGATGCCTTTATTCTAAAATTGAAAAATGTACGCACAGATGACGGATTCGTAACAACCGGTCAAACAGCTTGAGGCTTCAAAGAGACCGCCAACGAATTCAAATTAACAAGGCAATTACCAGGTTACATAGAAAAACGCTCGCCACACCAGCCAAGACAATAAAATCCACAATTCTTACTAACTAAACATTAGGTTCCGGCGTCGAACATAAGTAGGTACATATCAACCTTGTACTCCTGCTCCATTCAATATAAAGAAACAAATGAACTCCTAAACAACGTAAAAAAACCTCGACTTAGAGCTACAAAGTCAGAAAGCCCAATTTTGTGACCGAAAAAATTGAGATAATCGTAAAGAATATACATAATTAATGACATAAACAAATCTCTCCCTGCCGACGCTCTTATCACACCAATTCGATCAATTTTGACGTTAAATAAAATATAAGTAACGTCTGTCTCTTCTTATTATACTTCGAGATAAGGATCACGATGGACAGTCGCTCAGAATCCCATCAAGGCTCGGCGCGGAGATTAAAAAAAGTGAAGCTTGAAATTACAGAGAGGACTGTGGTCTCGCGCTAATGGCTTACATTAAAAAATATTTTCCATTACGGTTACCGGTCGGATAATGCGTTCTCGTGGAAGAAACACTTACTGTAGCGCCGCCAAGGAAAATGGGGAAGTGACTCACGATAGTGCAACGGTTTTAGATTTGGAGTCACAGTAACGACTACGTAATTTAATTGAACAGTCGGTCAGTCAACTACGTCGCTCGAAAAACATCGCGATGTTCTCAAGCCAAGTACGAAATTCATTGAGGAAACGCGCCGGCATTCGCCTGTACGACAAACAGGTTCTCAAAAGCGTCCTCGTTTCGTTTAACAAACAGTACCTACAGCTGTTGTGACAGCGCAGCGTATATGGAGTCAAACAATTTTCGATACGGCTCGATCGCTTAAAGTTTTTCGACGCAAATTGCCCTCGCAGTTCCGTCCTAATTTAAAATGCGAATTAAAACTGTAATGTCGATGTGATAAAAGTTAAAGCGTTTTAAAACTGAAACGTCGAGGTGGTATTTCTGCTATCGATCCGGGTCAGAAACGATTTTTTTTCAAACCAATCGTGGGTCCGAGATTGCCTATCGAACGACGATCGGTAACTGTTACAGAGTGAAGTCATATCTAGAAATGACGTGGACATTAATAAAGTGAATATTCTAACAGATTAAGTATTACAGTACATGTAAATGTTATTATTTATAAGCATTATTTAGGTAAAACTGATATGAATAATTTATGAAATGTGCAATAATGCACGAATGTATTGAATCATAACGAAGTTAAAAATATATAATGTGCTAGATGGAATCTGGTAGGATTCTAAAATAATACAGTTCTGGCTCTTCCAGACTCCAGAACTGCTTTCAATTCTGTTGAATATGCAGATTCTTTAGTGATTTCTGTGAAGCCATTAACTCTATGTACCCCGACCACTTTTACGGATCGAATCAATTTCTCTCTATAGATTTTTTTTCTTATTTCGAGTATGAATAGAGTCGACCATCTGGATACTAAAATGAAGTATGAAAATGAAGTGTCATACTTACACATGGGTGTAAGTACTTAATATTAGAAATAGGTAAAGTACTAATATAAATGGGAACGTAAATAATCGGCAAGCTAACTGTCAACTCATAAAAAATTTACGTAAAGGGAATAGAGTTTAACTATTCAGTACTGTACCAATATTGTAATGAGTAAGGTAACATTAAAAGTCGACTTTAAATACATCGTGTAAGTTACACTATTACAGTTAGTTGAACTTTACTTTTGTAGAACGCTATCTAGTGTAAAATATGAAAGTTATTAGTTGTAAAGTTTCATGTAAAATATACGAGTACAGGCAGAAGCAACATTTCAACTTGCTATAATTGCTTAGAACGTTTTAAAACCTGTTACATAACATTTTTAGCTTATATAAGAAGCAGTGAATTAAATACGGATTCAAATAATATGTAGGCATAAGGTTTGGAACTTGTAAAAAGTGCTCCAAAACCAGTTTATTGATACACTTAATTGAGCGAAATTTTTTGAAAGTTTAAGCTTAAATTACCAAGGAATGCAAAGTCAAGATATTACAAAATGTTGGTTGGTTTCATTTTTAAATTACTTGGCATAAAATTCGAAATAAAAAAAGACTAGTAGGTATATTAAAAATGATATAATCAAAGCCAAACTGATTCAAAAGGTGTGTCATTTAGTAAATCTTAAAACACTCTCCCAACTTTAAAAATCGTTCCATAACCTACATATCCCCATAATGCTATTTTAATGCTATCTATGTAAGTAGTAGATACTTAAATTTTTAAAATGAAAACGGGCTACAAGACAAATTTAAAACAAGTTTAAAGATTATATAGATTCTCTTAACTCTTTCTACTGAGATTTTAAATACTAATTACGGACGTTCAATATAACATATAAGTAAAGAGAGCAGGTCCGGCGGAATGCGGCGGGTCACTGGCCTCTCATCTCCGCGCAGCCTCCTACTAGGATTGATGCTGCTATCGGCTCTGCGTACGCAATTAGTTTTAGATGAAATTCTTATTTATTTATACTGATTGTGAATTAACTGGAATTAAACAATGTTTTTTTCATCAACGTACTGATATGGGAGGCAGTGATGAGCAAAAAAGATTCTTTATCACTCGTTTGAACAAATGAATTTTTATTAAATTAAATAACCGGTAATCTAAATTACCCAACCTGAAAAATATACGTACCATCATTCATGTTTCCAAAAACTAAAATAAAAACTTATCTGTTCTAAATTTAAAAATAAATGTAAAGGAATGATTTAAAACATTCGCCACACTTATTTATAAATGAGCACTTATAATTATGTAGCAAATGCACGCAAACTTAGTGTTGGAGGTTGTAAAATAATGATAAGCAACTAAAACAAAAAAAGTAAGTGAAATATTGAGCTGTGAATGTGATAAATTACATGACAAAACCGTTAAAACCAGCCAATGGTAACAATGTTAACTATTTCATTATGAAGTTGCAAAGGTGTTAATTGGAACAAATATGATAATATTTGAACATAATTTTAAATATTTGTCTAGTTTTTAATTAAACATCTTGAGATTAGCATAAGCTTTTTTACTTTTATCCAGTAAGGAAAAAAATTATAAAAACAATGTACAGAAGCACAATATGCAAAAACTTGGATGAGATATCATCAACAAAATGGAATTGAGCCATTCTTGCGATTATATAAAACGAGAATTATAAAACAGACAACGAAACCGTAGATATGTTGACGAGTTATACGAATTTAATTAAACTATTCTCGATTTATTAAATAATGGTATCGAAATAGATGTGTGCTTTGAATCAAACAAAATTAGTATCGTATAAATATATTTTTGTATGTCCATTATAACACGACTAACGCGACTATTTGTCAAAAATCTTATGTATAATTTTCATAAAAAAATTTGAAATTCTTGTTTTGTTATTTTTTTTACATTAATGTGATAATCAATTATATTTGATATAAAATAGTTAATATTTCATATATCAAATATGTAGTATAAGTACCAGAGTATTATTCAAAATTCCTAATGTATTCTAAACTTCACAGAAATATTAATTCATGTGAAATATTCTAAAATAAAATTAAAGTCTGCTATTAATTTCCTTAATACGTTGTCATTTTCAAGGTGCCTATAAACATGTTATACGTGACTGTATTTAAACCCACACAAGCACAAAACGGTAGCGACAGTCAATATATAAATTTATAGTCGATCTTTGTTAAAAGCCTTGTAAAGTCGTAACTAAATCAAAGACGTCTAAATAGTTTGAATTAACATTATCTTGCGATTTGTATAATCAAGTGGCAGATTTCGTTACTGGATTCCATACTAATATTGCTATATGTTTCCGGCCACCGCATCGAAACAGAATCTTAATAGTCAGTAAGTTTCCAATTGATACCAGTTGTACTAGTTATCCACTCCTAAGATCTTACGCTAGTGTTCTTTGATGTGAAATTTTATTCAAATGACAGAAAGCTGTGTGCCTCTTCTCAACTCAACAACTATCTTTACAGTAGTTCATGTTAGGTAGCTAAAATCACCAAGTTTTTGAAAAAAAAATCTTCAACAAAAGTGTTTAAACATTAAAACAATGTAAATATAAAAGCGTATAATATGTTAATGAATCCAACATATTCTTACTGCATTGTTACTGAAGAAGACGATTTTTTAATTAAAATATTACAAACTAGCTGTGCTAGCGACTTCGCCCGCGTGAAATGAATATGGCATAAAGTTTTTCCCGCGTTAATACCTACATCGCGGGAATCGTAAAACAATAAATAAGAACTTCCTTTCAAACTTTTATCTCCTATTTCACCACCCATATATTTAAGGAATATATTAATATTTGAGCATTATTTTCGTGTAGTGTATCTCTGCTAGTTTACGCAGCGTACGCAAGTAAAACTCTCAGCAGGCGACATTTTCTACGACCACGCGCCCTCTTCCTACTGTAATC
>DWGJ01000597.1:0-27726 GCA_018246895.1 Aspitha aspitha aspitha | reverse complement strand
TGCACTAAAAAGAAAAAAATAATTACGTTTTCTTCAACAACTTAATAATCAACATACATTTTGTACTAGGTACCTACAGACGATAATATAATGTAGGTACAATTATTGTTACTTTTGGAGTCGTTACTTTTGTAGTTTTAAGATGATAAAACAAAATTTTGGCTTCTTTATTTTATTTTGTTTAGGAATCATAATACAGATTGTTGTATTAATTTTAAGTATTTTAGTATTAACGTTAATAAATATCGGCATTTAATAATTAAATTTCTCTAAAAAAATTTTCATCGGGAATGACGTTTAAAATGAATTTAATAGCATTAACGGTACTGTCAATCCAGCTCAATTGGAATCACTTCGAGCTACGCTACGGCGCAAATTGGAATAACTAGCAGTAAACGAGTAAAGTGAATATGGATTTGCGTTTCATTATTACAAACCAGAAAAAGCAGCAATTGGTGCATCGTTAAATATTGATCTAATAGCTCTGTTACCCCCTTAAAACGTACTGTTTCTTTAAACAATATTTCAAGTATAACATTCGTTAATGAAATAATATAGGGACTCGCATTCTTAAACTTATATGCATTCTTATACTTCATTATTAAACGAACTTATCTTAAGTGAAGTTCGTCAAAACTCGGATATGACAGGTTTTACATTGAAGTAACGAGTGCTCACAATAAGCTTATAAATATGTTAATATGTCGACTTTCATCGATCGATCATTGCACGGTGGAACTGCGGTGGCGAAGATAGGTTTTCATAACAACTAATGGGGGGCAAGTCGATATAATATGTATTCTCTGTCTGGTATGTTTTATTGTTTTGAGAATTATGTCATGACACACGACACTAATTGACACTTAATACAAAGCAAATTCCACTTTATTATCAACACAGACTAATCACCGGAGCACGTGTTTTCGCTAACTTCTTCTGTATTGGTATTCTGGGAAGACCATTTTTTAATTTAGTTTGCCTAAGAAAATGCAAGATGTAATGGCGTTCACTTGACTTGCGGCTTGCGCAATAAGATCACATAATAATAATTTAATGTCTTTATTAGACCAGATTTCGTTAATACCCTAGCAGTATTCGAGTCACAATTTAGCTAACGAAGCCAAGTGTTGGAAGCCGGATAGTCAACTCTACATTATAGGCGGCTCAATTAAAATCTTGGGACGTGTCTCAGTATCACCGATGGATTGGACGCTTAAGCATTTGAAAACATTTTTAATGAAACCCTTTTTTTAATTAATAAGCAACGTATTATGTAATTAGCAAGCGATTACTTACCACTTTTAACATAACCGTTTACGATTTCCGTGACTTGGAAAAGAATTACAAAATGTATAAAGCGCTTTTCATAGTAGATACCTTCTTGTAAAAGTAAGAGAACACGGAAAGTGTATAAAATATTAAAACGCTTTTCACGTCGACTCAGTGTACCAGTTTCGGTAAATAACAGAAGTCCGGAGACAAAACTTGGAGGTGAGTCTGAGCAACGAGAAATTGGAAAAGTCTACAGCAAATTGAAATAGAAATACGTTCGAGAATTGTAGCATGAATTAAATTCTCGACGACAGCCTCTCCCCTCCCCGGTTGCGACAGTTGGAACGTTATGCAACATAAAAAACCTTATATACGAAAATGGGAATCTGTGACCTATACGAATTCTCTTTCAAATTACTCTCATTCGGCAGGAATTGGAACAATGACGTTAGGCATTGCAGTGGTTTACAGTCTCATCTATTTCCTTTAATGCACCGTAAATCATTCATTTAGATTTCACCTCTATCATTAAATTTTCGCTCGGGAACTCTGAAATGAGATTCCACAAGAATTTTGATTTTATTTATCTATATATATCTATATCTATGTATATCTTATAATAAATCCGTAGAGAGGTCAATTCGGTACATGAAATATATTTCCAAAATAACTATCGGGGGGTGATTAGGGATGGATACTAATGCCAAAAATGCAATCAGTAAAATTTTTGTCTGTCTGTATAATCGTTATAGAAATAAAAACTACTCGACGGATTTTAACGAAACTTGGTACAATTATTTTTCATACTCCTGAGCTGGTTATAGTATACTTTTCATAACGCTACAATCAAAAGGAGCAGAGCAGTGAAGGGAAATGGTGGAAAAACGGGAGAAATTACTCCATTTTTTAAGCTCCTACATCCATTAAATAGTGGAGAAATAATGTTTTATACCAGTGCGAAGCCGGGGCGGGTCCCTAGTATTTTACAAAAAAAAACTTCGAAGCCAGTAAACTACATTGATATGTACTTTTATGTTACCTGTTAGCTCCCATGATCTACATGTGCTCATTGGTATGTGGAGAAATGAGTGTTTGCTGAAAGAACTCTTAGCTGTACGATCATCCATCCATCCCATTGTGCTGCTTCCAACCGCTACGAACATAGTGCTCTGAAAACACAACACAGATTGATAAATGTACTGTTAAAAACTTAAAAGGGAATCTTAATATGTATAGGTATACCACCGAAATAACAAAACAGATGTAGATATAACTGAAATATTATTTATGTTAGTCGCAACATTACCCGTGGGGCCGAGGAATAACTCGCGACAAGTTTCCCGGCAAATTGTCCATTTATTTGCGGAATTAATGCCAACTTCGTCTTCGCACCGACTCTATTTCAGTTGAAATTACGTCGACTCTGATATAATTTTAGTGCCGTTAAGCAATAACTTGCTTTGGTGGAATTTACTGAAGTCAATTTAATGCTCTTGTGTCACAGTACAGACAATAAATATATATGTAGCAAGCTGCACCTATCTTCTGTAATTAATGCACTTCTTAAAACACGGTAGCTTGATGAGATTGCTTCCAAATTCAATGTACTCCATGGATGTACATTACGAAAATTGCCATTTTCTAATGGATTACCACCAAGTATGCTTACCTATCGTACTAGTATCTGTTAAAAGTGTTGCGATATGATAATAAGCCATTATAATTATATTGACGAACGTTTATCAGTTAATATGCTGATTTCAGTACAATGGAGGTAGAAGTTACGAGAAGGGAAGGCCCGGTGACCTCGTTCAGACGCAAATGGAATCCGTTCTCGCCGAATATGGAACAGATCCGACGCCAATTGAAATTGAAGCATATCGAATCCATAAAAACAATTTTCTTTTCCGGATTGTTGATATAGGGGAGAGGGTATCTGGATATTTCTCGATACCATTTCGTTCTGAAATGTATATGAAAGTCGAACGTGACTGCGTGCGGTGCGAGATTAGATAAAACCATATATTCTGGTGTAGACACTTCGACACTGATATGCTGGTGTGGCAGAACTTTTCACTACTCACTGTTCTTGACTGCAACATTTGTAACGTTCTACTATTCAGGAACAGCTCTTTCGTAAGTACGGGAGGCATAGTCACACCCAGACACAAACAGAGGTACAACTTAGTTGAGGTCCCCTTCGTCGAATACTTTTAAACCTTCTCGTCTTCAAGATTTCTAAGGATATTTAATGTGTGTTGTTTAACGATAATAAAGTGAATCGATGTGTTAAAGCGTCCTCTAATGTTATTTACAATTTTCTTATTATTAATGTACATGGTATGTGCATGTATTAGCAACTTGCTTTTTTCTGTAAGCGATAGTTATGACATTAAACAATCATATCGACAAACTATTGTTGATGCATTCCTCACCTGTGCTTAATAATATGTCGGCAATGATAACGACATTACGAAGAGCAAATATAAAAAGCAATTTGTTTTCATTTCGTTGAGAATTGAAAATGGATGGACTATAAAATAAAACACTTTTGAGCGTTGTGAGATGACAAATGAGTCAGTTCGAGGCCTCTAGGCTACGCGGGTCTTAAAATGAAAAATATCCCGTCTTTATTGTTACGGCTTTTAATGTCACTGCACCAGAGGCGACGTATTACTTTCTGGTATTTTAATACTTCCAGCAACGCGATTCGGATCCAAGTCGCTTTGGTAACTACATATTATATATCTTTACTTGTATCGATAGATTCGAGGACATTTTGTATAAAGACAGTTTATGCGCCAGAGAACGACACAGGCACGGGAAAGATCAGAAAAATGAGCGGATAAACTGTCATAGTTTGCTTTAAAATAAATCTTTTAAGCTAGTTCATTGGGATACAGAAAACTAATAGGTATATCGAGAAAGCATTACACCGCATCGGCAGAGTTTCCTTCGTAACATGATGCATTTAGTTTCAATACGATACAGCTATACGTACGACGCTATAAGTACGACTAGAAGAAGATCGCATGCAAGTTCAATGTTCCGAGGTAACGTGTCTTTCTTGAAGCCTTTGAAGAAAGTTCGTAAAGAGTCTCTGGATTCTGTGCCTTCAAATTTCGCTCAGTGAATACAAACTGAACTTTCAAATAATAGTTTACGATGCTATGAAATAAACGTTAACTTACGTTTGAGGTTTATATTACGTGAGAATATAATTAGACATGACTTCATGTTATTTCAGGATTTGTGAATTTATCTTTTGTCTAAATAACGCTAGGAACCAACTTTCATGAAATCACCGTATTTGGTACGATTATCTATATAAGGAATATTAGGAAAATAATTGCTCAGTTTTCCTCTGAGAATTTTCATAAAATGTACTCGTCGCTTACCGGAGATTTTTATAAACGTTATTAGAAATAAAACGTAAAGAAAAGCAAAATTAATATAAGTACCATATATTAATATTTACTGTCTCAATTATAGCATTTACTTTCATCATGTTTCTCTTATATTGACTTTATTTTTATGATTACATTTAATGTACTACTTGCTTTCAGAATTGTGTCACGTAACATAGTCTGTAGCAGTATAGATTTCATTTGACCCTATCCCTGCATAAATTCCAAGATTGATCTGAGGTTATTAGGACTAATTAATTTATGCCTAGCGGTCGCATTGCAGACCTACCTCGCCAAGACATGTTTAATTACAAATATCAATTACAGACAGACTTTCTTATCAGGGTTGAGATTTCAAAAAGTTATGTAAATACTTTCCCTTAACAAATTGTGTCGCTTATCCTTAAACGAATTCTTTTCAATAAATTATAATAGGACGTTTAAATAAAGCTTAAAGAAAACAATGCCTATTCACAATAGCGAAATGTAAGCAGCGGCAAAAGTATTTCCACGACTTTCAAACCCATTTACCTGGGAGCCTTTAACGAAAAAAGTTTCATTATAATTCCATTTTAAGTAAAAAGTAAACAAACTTAGTAAAGAAGGCAATCAAAAGTTGCGTAAACAACTTTTCGACGCTTACGTGAAGAGGGTGCCGCGTTGGCCCAAATATCGTGTTATATTTATTAAGGCCTCAGCGACTCAAAAGAAAATAAAGCTGATGTTACTTAGACATCGAAGGTACTTGTGCAATGCATATTAAATAGTTTAATTTGTTTTAAACCGCATATATAAAACTTTGTGTACGGCTGGCACACAAAGGTCAGCTAACGGCAGCGGACGGTGGATAGCATGTAACTAACTACAAGGTACATATGGTGCGTGTAGGGTTTGAGAATCACCTAAATCTACTAATAAGTGCATGAGACATCTTATGAGTAAGATTCTAGCATTTCCCAATATGTAAGCGGATGTATGTACATTTAAATATTTACACTATATAAAATATGGCATAGCTATGATGTGATGTGCATGTATGTAATTTTAACGCGAAGTATATTTACCATAGGAAATAAATTCGTTTTGTCTCACTAACATCAATCTTCGGTATTAAATACAAAGGCGGCCCTTAATTACTACGGCCGATATTGCCAATTTTATTATTCCTTTGTTGAGAAAATAAATAAATTGCCTTGATTGAAAGTACAAAGCTTACGTAATAATACTCAAGATGTTAATTTCGTTTTCGCTCAGATTAATCAAAGAAGTTTTCTAACGAATATTTCACTTTCCCATTATTTACTGACTTCTGTGTTATTGTAATAAATTATCGTGAATCCGGGCCAACATATTTCATACGACTGTCTGATCTTTCGGTTTGAACATTTGGTTTTCTTATTAGCTTTTTAATACGATGATGAGAATATTCATTTCATTATATTATAGGTACCTTTTGAAATAAATATTCAAAATATATTTTGAATATATTCCCATTTGTGTCGTCGCTTATTTATCTACCCTCTGGTTATAGAGATATCAAACACTCACTTCATGTTCTGTTTATGACAGCATCGTTGGTGTACTTTGATATTTGAGAAAGTAGTAAGTAGTAGAAAGTACCTAAGCCTTGCATTAAATAAGGTATACTTGTACACAAGTGTTGCAATTGTTACATATAGCTTGTTGCTTTAATGAATTTAAACGTTCTTCGGGTCATTTAAAAAATAGAAAATAATTATTATAATGTGATGAATACCTCAGACATGTGCAAATGAAACGATGAATAGATACATCGCATATGAAATCTTATATATTGACCCTTCTTTGAAATAAATCATGGATAGATAGGATTACTTCGGCTGTATTTTATGTCGCATCCAAGAAAAGGCCTGTGAAATATGGCGTACTTAGGATAAGTAAGGCGGGAATGATGAATTATTTATCATTTGGTACTTGAGAATGATGAAAGAAAATTTAATGGGTTTGTTCTGCGATTGTAAATAACATGGATGGAGAATAAAATTTTTCTGCATTATCTTATGCATATTATCCATATTGTTTTCGGTTGAGTTTATAATTATAGTTTATAAATATAGTTTATAATTCTTTCAAGAAATATTTATACAAATTGTGTAACACTGTTTAATTAAAAACTAGAGAATTATATAATTTCAGGTTACAAAGGGTAAATTTGATTATAGTATTTGTTGGATAATAAACAAAACGTTCAACAGAATCTGGTGGTTAGTTTGAAATGAATATTTTTTTTATTAATCTAATACGGTGACCGGTGGTCAACATACAGGTCTGATGTTGCTGGATTGATTCAACGATTGCGTCTAAAATGATTGGTTATTAATTGATTCGAAAATAGTACCTACTAGAGGCATTGAAAGCTATGACAGTCGTGGAAACGCTGTTATACCTTGCGACACAGAGGTCAATATAACTGCTTACAGTAAAGGCAGTACAGTTCACGACTCATTTTGCATGCAGACGGCTGTCCGAGTTGCCTAACTTACTTCAAGTTCCGTTCAGAACTTGTAAGTCAGTGAAGTTTTGTCACGAAATAATATTCTACCATTGAATGGAGAATGATATTAAGGGGGTATGAATATATGGAGCTTTAATTATATTGAACGAATTTTCGACGGAAAAGATAACTTATTATTGCCTTTATGAGAAGAAAGTAATTGTTACTCAGAGACCTTATGTAATGTATATAAATAAGTAGACAGCATGAGCTAATAGTGTTGTAACAGTATTGTCTAAAAATATTTCGATTTCGAGAAACATACTGCTATGCAAATAACGATCGATATTAGACAAGCGCAATTCAGCTTCGGTATTGCAACAGCTCTGAAGTTTCGTTTAAGGTTTCTGAAAAATATGCGGCTTGTAGGTACTCAATATTGCCTAGGCAATGCGGAGTGTAGTTTGGTGGGTAAAAATGCAGCGGAAATGGGAAGTGTTGTCGTGCAATATAACCGAAGCGATTCGTTGCGGCGCAAACACTTCGCACGCAAGCTGTGTGTTCTCAATACCACTTGGTCTGTCGAGCCTCGCGTCTGCAGCTTTGCATTTTTGCTTAATTGCACATTTTCATTTCACGTTCATTAATAACTGTATGGTCATTGTGATGTTTTAGTTACTGAATTCATTTCTATTAAATCGTATTGTAAATAGTAAATCGGACTTTTTCGTGAAAATGTTTAAAATTACTAAAAATGCTCAAACGATTCAGGAGGCCAATTTTGATAAAAACTTTAAATTATTTTGTTTCTTTGTTTGTTTTTTACTTACATAAGATTGGTTTAAAAGGACTAGAACTTGTGTTATCACGCTATTTATAAATCATAATGTAAATACTCAATAAAATATATCTTTTACTTTCCTACTTTTACTGAACATTAATTAATCGACTGTTAGGTATGAAAGTCATTGTTATCATGAATTGGAGTGTTAGTTAACTGCTGCGTTCATTATTATATAGCATCACAAGAGGTCTGAAGTCCTACTTCACCTAACAAACCGTTATAAGTATCACAGGTCTAGTTATCAATTAAAAATACGTAGATACTTTATAGAACTGATAAATGGAACATTTACTAAAATAAGTCTCATAAAAATGTCGTGTTTTAAATTAAAGTTTTAAGTTGTACACTTGAGGTAGTACCAAAGAAAATGAAATAAACTGAAACTTACGCTATTAGTCTGAATGTAAGAGACAGTAAGTCTCACATAAACCCCATAACAGAAGTAAATTTCTACTGGTTTAAAAATCTTTTATCATTATTTATCATATCAATACAGGTAGGTATAACACGTAATAAGTTAACTTGGACTGTCTTTTGCATGTTAAATGAGATGTAACATACTTTATAGCTTTTATATTAACTAGTAATCCGCATATTGCGCGTAAAATAGGACCCTTTTTTTACTGCGACCCGGTTGTATAACTCGGAACTAAGGTTATTAAAAGCAAATAAACTAAAGTTATTACACGTTACGGTATATTATGCGTTATAAGTGGTCCCCAAGGGGATACACAAGGCAATCCTTTCATCCATCGTTTAATTAAATTAATGAACAACCTTGTTATGGATTTAAAATGTAAAAGGATTTCCCGCTGGCCTTTAGAGTAATTTTCATTAGGATTTTTGAGAATTATTGATAAAGCCCTTAAAAAAATTAATATCGGTAATATGAAATAATACTTTAAAAAATAAATTAATACATAATTTTAAATTTAATCTTGACTCAAAAATATCTTTTTATTATCTTTTCCGTCTGTACGTTAGTCTAATTTGCTCAGCGTAGGTAAAAAAGTATATAACTTTTTTCCAGTTTTCAAATTGAATTTGAATTCAAAGAAACGACTTTTCCGATTCATCGTATATTAGCCTCTTAGAATTCCAGCACAACAACATTATGTTTTATTTCGTTATACGTAATTATGAAATGTGAATCATTCACCGTTCCTACTTAGTCTAAGTACACCACCATATTTCACGGGCCCTTCCTTGGACGCGATATAAAATACAGCCGGAGTAATCTTATCCATCTATGATTTATGTCAAAGAAGGGTCAACGTGGAAGATTTCATAAGCGATATGTGTACATCGTCGATTCATATGCACAAGTGTACCAACCGTGTCCGTTCGTAGAATGAGTAAGTACCTAATTGAAAGAGAATGAAAATAAGATTTCATCTTCTGGAAACTGGACTGTTTTGTATGTATAATTTCGCATGAATACGGTAATCTTTCATGGAATATAATAATGTAACTTTCTCGGAGTTGTTGTCTGGCTTTCAAGTGTCTAATCCACGTTGCCCTCATGTTATTATTGTATTTGTATTTTGTACTACCGGCCCGCCCCGGCTTCGCACGGGTATAAAACAGTATTTTCCCCACTATTTAATGGATGTAGGAGCTTAAAAAATGGAATAACTTCTCCCGTTTTCCCAACATTTCCCTTCACTACTCTGCTCCTATTGATTGTAGCGTGAAGAAGAGTATACTATAACCAGCTCAGGAGTATGAAAAATAATTGTGCCAAGTTTCGTTAAAATCCGTCGAGTAGTTTTTGTTTTTATAACGGTTATACAGACAGACAAAAATTTTACTGATTTCATCTTTGGCATCAGTATCGATCCCTAATCACCCCCTGATAGTTATTTTGAAAATATATTTCATGTACAGAATTTACCTCTCTACAGATCTATTATAAGTATAGAAGATGTTACGAATTTTATCCTTATGTATAGGGCGTGTGAGTATTAACTCGGTAATTAGTTATGAACATAATCAACAACACAATGGGATGTGAACAATAGTTTGTAATGTATTATGCAAATGGGTATTTAATGAACGTAAGAACATTTTACTGTCTTAAGTACTTACAATTAATTCTTAAAGCTTAATAGCCTAAAAGGTCACGACTCGCTCGGAACTTAAGTTATACGAATATTATAATAAAATGTACCTACTGTAAGCAGTATAATAGGTCTCTGAAAGAAATGGTTTTATTTTATATCTGAATATTATGTAGCGTAATGGTATTACAATATAAGTAAGACAAATATTCTCCTTGTTCCCTTATAAATCGATTCAATGATTTGTTCTATATTTCAAATGAACTACGTGTTTTTCTCAATATACAGAAAAAACAAAGAAAAGTAATTGGCCTCAACTAGACGATCGATAACCGTACCGCGAATATAAGTATTCTTGTTTACCAACTTTTCAGTTTTAAAACACTGCGCAAAATATGGCCTGCCGGTTGGAGAGGTTTTACGTATATTTTATGGTTCACTCTGCGCGCAGTAAGGATCTTGTTTAATCGCGAGCAAATAGCGAGTGGGTAAGCTTTAGATAGTGAATTTATATAAAATAATACCCGTTTGTCTGTAGGCGAATGTTTGCTTCACATTTTTTAATTTCTCATAATGAAAACCTATGATTAAATTGCATATGACGCGCCGAACAAAGTAAATGAAAGACGCCATTTTCGTCTTCGTCCAACGTGTTAATTATTATTCATCAAGCGGTTTAGACCACAGCCCAAATCAAAGATTCCCAGCCGTATAAGACTTCTAGAACTATTTATTTCGGTATAAAGAATAAGAAAGACTATCATCAAGTCACGTACGGTCCTATTGTCGGACAAGAAAATAATGCAAAGACAAGGCTTTTATTCATTTCATATTAGTTTACGGATATAACTGAACTTTTCTTAACTTACATTAGTTCAGCTTAGTTCGAAATGCTAAAGCACTTCAGATAGCACTTCTTGGCAGACTGTCTTGCTGATTAGCCTAACGCGAACCATAATTTGCGAGGAGATTTGCGCCAACCGCATCGGACGTCGTGACTGATTGTCGTCTTATCTGCTCCCGACAAATCACGGCAAACTGCACTGTAATTCATAGACCGAGAGATCGAACATTGAATACCAGTCGACATAATATGAATATGAGCATGCGAAATGTTTTGCGAAAATTGTTATGTATTTCAAATTGAATGCCATACGAAAATTAGCAAGTTTCTATAATTAAATGATGAAATGCAGCAAACGTGCTTTTTCGTTGCAAACTCTTTTATGTCCCACAGCTGGACATGCCGTGGAACATAATCTACCATACTATCGCAGTGCGAATTGCCAGGTAACTTATTTGCTTATTTATTAATGTCATAAAAAAATCCGTAGAAGTTTGACGATTGACACTGACGTTTTTTTTGTACCTCAAAATCCGGAAATGTTCATAAAAATTTGCCACTAATTATCGCTTATTTTGTAGATCGCATGCACTCGGAAACTAAGTCGAAGCTAGAAGAAGCATTTCACGTGCCTTTAGTTTATTCGAATATCAATGTTTCATTATTTTTTCGAAATTTGATATAATCCATTATCACTTGTTGTTTGTTAGTTTGTAATCAGACACGAACGGGCCATAATAATATAAGTAGCTATAACGTGTATTTTCACACTAATTCTAGCTCCAGGCTAGACGGGTACAGCCGGCAAAATACAAGATTCAATTTGCCGTTAATAGCTAATATTTCCTCCCTCGTGGCGTGTACACTCAATTGCTTGATACCTTAATATGCTTCCTTCCGGGCTTTTTGCAATGTAGTTATGTTCTAATTTAGAATGTAATAACTTTTCTTACGACGCGGAATGCGTGACAAAATGATTCCAGGATAAACATCATCATGATTTATGTATCATATATTGAATGTACCAGTAACTAACCATAGCGTTACTGATTAAAATTTGTGTAAGTTTGTCGTTAAACATCACCTCCTACTTGTATGTTAGCGAAAGGAACAAATATTTCTATGGTCTTGTTTTGACTTCTCATACAGTCGACGTATGTTCAACAAATGAACTGCACACCAATATACAAACTGTATAAAATTATAAAATACGCATGATACCAATTAGCAAAGAACAACAACTCAAAGGCAAACAGAGTATTAAATATCGAAAATCGCTGGGATTCGTTTGTATGAAAATATGAACTTTGCGGTTTGTAAATACTATTAGCGCCCGGGGCTGCAGTAATCTCCAGTGCAATTCGTTTTTATTGTAAAATGGAAAATTCCAATTAAAATACAATTGTCGACAATAACAATTCGGCCAGAAGTGGATACAATATGTTTAATTATACAGAATTAACAAGAAGATTTTTAAGGTAAAATTAAACTAAATAAATCACTTCACATGTTTTATTTCCAGTGATATAATCAAATGGTGTAGATATCCTTTTAGTGTGCGGGTAATCCTACAGTGCCAGGAGTGTGAAAATCAAATCCTGGCACGGATTTCTGACTGTATAAAGTTATATGCTTTTTTATTTCAAGTAATATCATTAGCTACAACGTTGAATAAAACTCCGTGAGGGAAAGCTTACACATCTTGGATTTGTCTGCGGAGTGTGAAGTTTGTGAAGAGTGAAGAAGCAATTTGGTCTTGAGCCATCTAATTTTAAGAAGGGACCCATGTCTAATTGTGGACAATGAAGAGGCTAATATCGTTACGTAGTCGTAATGACATATTAGGGACTTTCATAAGCGTGTAGGTATGTGGAAATAAACAATTATTTTCTAGGTTTATGATTAGGAAAAAAAGTTCGCTGAACCACTTTAACATTTTTTTTATTTAATAAACTTAATATGATTAATTTTCATATGAAACTCGTTAAAAATACACGTAAAGTAATTTTCCGTATTAGAAGCGGTAACAGCCATTGAACTTCGAAGGTAGCGTAGAACACAGTTTAATTAACTTCATCCTGTTCATATGCCTCCATCCTCCTACTGGTATTGTGGAGAATGTGTCACAGTTGCGAATTATTAACATTTCAAATAATGACAATTTCTTATGTCCCTAAAGTGTTCACTTTAAAGTAGTCATGATTTGAGTGATTGAGGTTACAGTACTGTATGTAATATTCAGTGATAAATTATTCTGACGTGAGCTTACTAATAAATAAGAATGAGAAGAATTAAAGAAGTAGGCACGTGGTGGAGGCACGATGACAAATGCTCCTTGGGGCCGCCTCGGAAACTTGAGGGAAATCGTATGAATAAAGCTCCGTGCAGAGTTGATACTTGTCTGAATTGTTGATACTTCTCTAAGTCGGCACTCAGAGGCTGATGATGACGATACCTGTCTAAGTTGACACACAGATTAGGTACATATTATGTCACAGCTATAGGAGTCATAATTTTCTTATACATACATGTGTATAACATACTATGGGTATAACATACTAACACTCGTCTCTGGGCTTCAATTCTCGCATCAGCACTGCAGCTCTTCAAAAAAAAGTTAGCTTAGAATGAGTAATACATCATATACAATACTGGTAACATTTCGTTTTCCCCTGCAGTACTGTCTAGATTAAAAGGTGAATCTTTCATCTTTTTCTATAATCTATTACCATGCATCTTGCACAAGCCTCATGTATTTAGTATACTTTAACAAAGTCACCTAATGTCAAAAGTTGATGTTTGAAAGAAATTAATGAATATATCATTTAGCAAATTTAATTTCTAGTAATTTAATTGCACTACAAAATACATACTTGTATCAGTTTGTATATGCACTCAATACGTGAAATATACTAGCCTAAAAATTCAATAGTTAGGCAATCTTTTCTTGAACTGATACTGTTGCGATGGCCCGGTCATTCAAAAGATATGATGTTATGAGCATTAACAATGATAAAGTAAAGACGTAATATGTTCGAACCTTTGTTACTGTACAGATATCTCATCAATACGAAATCTCGAAACGCCTACAAAGTTATTCCCGCCATCCGTTACGTTTCATTTGGGTCGAGAGTTTAATGAAAATGATAAAAATATTCAACAGTACCGGCGGCTTATTGTTGAGCGTTTTTATTGTTATGGCTCACTTACTAGTCCCACGGAGAACGAGTGAACGATGCACGATTAATACAAATCCTGTGCAGGCGAAAAGCGCGCAAGATTAAAAAAATTTAAACAAAAAATCTACCACTTTTAGATATTAGTTACATCAATGGGAATCTGACTTTTTGAAAGTAACGAACAAAATGTTCACCGAATACAATACAGAGGTATCACACCATCATCGTCACTTTGATTGGGATTGATATAATACGCGGTTAATCTTCTAACCGATTAACCAAGTACGCTTTGCTTCGAAGCAAGTACGCGTGAAGATAATACGAAGTAATGCGATACGTAACTGCCGTATTCTGCATAGCTCTACAATGCGTTAACTACGAGTATGAACAGACTATGTACATGATGCTAAGTGACACGAAAGATTTTACATGTCTTCGTTTAATCTTAAATAACCATTGATCAACTAGCTGAGATATTAAATTAAGTTGAAACGTAAAACTTAATGTATTGAAAGACTTGGTCTAGTGGTGCAACAATCTGACCGTTTAACCGGAGGTCGTGTGTTCTATTTCCACCCGAGACATTGTTATGTGTGGCTGCGTGTAATATTAATATCTATATTATGTCAGTTGCGAGGTCACCATAGTACCTAGTCTCTTTCTAGTTTGAGATCAGGTGGTCGTGTGTGCGAGTGTCCCAAGATATTATTACAATAATTCATTCTTAATATTCTGCTTTTTTAACTTTTCTAAGAATTATTATGTAACTAAGAAAGTCTACCATACTTGTAATTGAATAAATTATGTCACATCAAACTTGTACCTTAAGAAGGTTCGTTTTGAACCTAAATATATAACCTATGCGCACAATCCGTCTCCACACTTAAGTTTTCGCCAATAACTTTAATGTAATGCATTGATTATTTTGTAATTGTATTCATCGCTTTACTCACTGTCGACTACGTATAGGAAGTTATGAATAGGAAATGTGTGTTCCGCGATCCAGCGGTATGATATACATACATACATAGATATTATACATATGTATGTATGTGTATCGTTCAACGTCAGCGCGCAAAGCGTGCGACATATTATCCCATTGTTTTCCACGATAATTTATGGTCTATATAGTGTTACATATAAACATACCAAGGATTAGCATACGAAGTTCGAAAAGGGATTCTTCGGTTCGCTTGGATTCGATTATGATATTTTCTAATAACGTTAAATTTTAATGTAACATTTCAGAACTTTTGATCTCAAAACGCTCAACAATAGTTCTGAGTTTTATATTTCTCGTATCTATACAGTATACAGTACCGTATACAGCTTCACTCGATTCGAGTTTATTTTTCTTTTACAACCACTAGAGCTGTATATCATTGTGCAATAATTCCACTAGAGTTAGCCGGGAACGAAAGCTTTTAACACAATTAAAGCTCTATTGAAATATACTCTTTAGTACAATATACCGCAAGACAAAACATTACGTTCATGGTTCTGTAGTTTTTAATCTGGAAAATATGTAATACGACCGAGTTTATTTTTCTGAGCACAAAAATTATGTTGTACAATTGTTCAATCGCAATTAACGGAAACGATATTTTGACATTAATTTTTTAAGGTTATAAAAGGAAAAACCTTTTGTTAGCTCTGAGTGAAAGACAGTTGTAATGCATTACTAGGATCTAGGATTTAGTCGAAGTCAAAGTAAGTCTCCTTTTCCTGTACCATTCGCTTGTTTGCCGGGACTTTAGAGGAGAAAGCTGGATATGTACGAAACAGTAAAATTAGAGGTAATTTTCAGTAAGGTTTACTATTTTTCTTGCCAATCGGTGTAATTTATAATGAATTCAAATGCAAAGGTTATTATGTTTCATCTATTTCCACAACAAGTGGAATAAATTATTGTAGGTTTAATATAATACAAATCTTTGTTTCCTTTTACCTAAACTGATTTTTTTTTAAAAACATAATGCGCTCGTATTTTTTTAGGTGTAAAAACCATAAATCCTCAAACACTCAAAATACGACAAGCAATAAACCAAGAATGTGAACTGCACGTAATAAATGAGCAGACCGGATAAAAATATGCTTATCATTCATTTCTTATAATTCTTCTGTACATTCGTCTGCACCATAATTTATTACGCTTATACGAACGTCGTTTGAACATCGGGACGACCTCGTACTTCAGGGGAAATCATATTTTTCTTCTATCAAATGCCTTTGATTAATAATCTTTGCGCGAGAAGACAGCCATATTTTTCTCACCATAAGTTACAATTCATTCATTTCGTGTAATGTGGATATCCCTTTACGAATATTTAATGGGCGTACTAATTTTTCCGCATAAAAAGCATATTTTGTCGACATCACTAAGCGAATACTGAGAGAGTGGCGTAGATATTACTTTGGGTACCCATGAGTATCTCATATAAATATGGAATTTGATTTTGTTAAAAAGATCATGTCGACCTCTTACTTCGACCACAACGTATTTTTTTTAATTTAACAATCAGTCACTGAACGCGCGATCATAGTTTGCATTATGTATGTACCTTTTTTTGTTAATTATCATATTTGGCTGTTTATTACATACGTATAAATAGTATATATAACAATATATAGGTACACAATATATATGCATATGTGTATAAATATATAAGTATATAATAGCTTTGTTTGTTGACTAGAAAGCGGTTATTAATAAGCTAGCATGTCCATGTCTATCTTTTCCTGTGACATTTCCGGAGTACTGCATTTATCTTGCGATAACAGGAAAGAAAACAGTTCAGAAAGTATTTATTCCTGGTTTCGCTACAAAACTTTCTAAAAAAATATAATTTAAATGTAATTAGTTTTGCTATGGCGCTTACATAAGTAGTTACTGGGCGTAACATATTTATTTTTGACTCAATAATTTGGTCTGTAGCTTTTCGGTCTATATCAGTATAACATACAAAGGTATGCAAATTCAAATTCAATTTATTTTTATAGAAATTAATTTGAAGTCAACTGTGTCATACATGATTATTTTGTTATTCAACGAAATTATAGGTACTTGTAAGCTATTTTTCATTATTTATTTCATATCATTTTATATTAGCACTTATTTGTAAAAAGTAATTTTTTGTATACAGTTTAACTACACATATAGATATTATTTTAATATAACAACGTTTAAGTAATTGATTTAATTTATAAAAGCACAAAATCTTTTATGCGCTGCAGTCAATTTTAACGGCAGTTCCAATTGCAGTGTGCTGCATAATAAAACTGTAATTACTGTAGGTACGTTAAATTTTTCCGAAATAGGAAATTGTTTCACTAATAAGGAACCCAATTACCTGGCCTCGAAAGTTACTACAGAGTCTATAGAAACAGTAATTCTTTCCGTAGTTTGATAGATTATTTAATTTTTATCGTTAAAGTCAGGATAAAGCACCAGGGGATTACCTACCGAATTTTGTAACGATAAGTATTCATATTATCATCTTATTCTTCTTCGTGAAACTTATATCAAAAAGAAATATGCAAAGTGTGTAAAGGCTTTTTTGGTAAAAACGTAACCCATTCCCAATTCGCAAGCGTACAGTAACTGCGATTTATTGTAAAACAATGCAAGATTGTGGGTGCCGAGGTCGTAAATCTGTTCGGTTTACAAACATAAATACAGTCACAGTGTATATTTGTCGTGGGCCTTTCCAGAGTAATGGCTTTTAGCTGAGCAATTAGGATATTTTATCTGTGACTGTTTTACACAGAAACTGTTATAACAGAACCGCTATGGTCAATTCTTATTATTAGTTACAGCGAAATTCTACCTGGAATCCAAAATTCGTAATTTTGAAATAAATTGTTTTCCAAATAAAGTTATATTATAGATAAAAGTTGTTTTAATAAATCTTATGTACATTTATTACGTTAAAGGTGTCGGTGAAAGCCATTTTAGGCCATCACATCAGACAAAATATATTAGTGGTATAATCTATATTTAGTAAACGAAGAATATCAAGCAATTAAACAATTTTAGGCGCCAGACCGAACACAACAACGCGTTAAGTGATGACCACTTTTCGTCGGCTTTTGATATTTGAATAAAAGCAATATCCGGGGTTCTCTACCTTGAAAGTGTCTTGTAAACGTTTATGGAGTACCACAGGCCAGCGCTTTGCGAAATAAATAATTTATATTACCTCTCATTGACATTTATAATGGCATCATATTTTGTCTCTTAAACGGCACGTTTGTAATACTCACAGTTGCCAATAGATTGTTTTAAAATTGGTTATTCAATTCTTTTTTCATTATCGTTGGAAAATTTTCAAAAAATCCTCTGCTGATTAAAGTTTGCTGCAATTTGAAAAGAGAGAGTTACGTGTCGCTTGTCGAGACACGCCGCGAAATAGAGGGCTGCTCCGCGGTATCACAATAACAGGGCTGCCAAATATACTTTACTGATTGTTATGGTTTTTTTCGTAACAGGTGCAATTTTACCTATACAGTTATAAATATGGCCTTTTTTGGTTACCGACACATCGATGTACAGTCGAAAATGCAGATGTTAGAACTACAAAATTGGGTTTGCAGGTTCGTTGTCCCTTTATATCAGAAGCAGTTGAAGTGGGAGTTCAAACCGTCCAGACAGTGATCCCGTCAAGGACACAGATGCGTTCCGTTCAGAGATCCCGGATTCCTCAAAGAGATTAAAAACAATAATGTACCATTTCTCCATGTTAAACTTTTTCGCTTCTGCAATGTCCTCCAAAAAGCTGACAGTGATCTCAGGATTGTTTGTAAAAAAACGTCTTATCGAGAAAGATGAGCTGAACTGTTGATTATAGCAGAACAGTGCATTGAGAGATTTGTGAAATATGAACAAAAGGGATGGCTTTTCCCTCTCCTTACCGGGTAACTTTCGCCAAACTATTTGTTAGCCCTAGAAGTAACACGAAAATACATAATTAAATTCAGTTTTCGTTGAATCTCATTCGACCAATAACTGCAGAGAAAATTTGTCGTCACCACATTCACATGTAATACGCATATAAATGGTTACTAGTATACGTGCCAAATGGTACGTGCAAAATAGGAATGAATTAGTCAAAAAGTATCATCCTTGAGGCATTCGTTTGAAAGAACCTAAGATAGAAAATATACGTTAACAAAATCAAAACTTCGTAACGTTAGATTTGTGTACATGGATAGAAGCCCAGACCTACCGCTTTCAGAGGTTGAACTCTAAGTCATTACTATTGATAGTAAACATTTTATTTGATTGCATGCATTTCCCCGCAGTGAGCGCGCTTAATGCCGGAACGCATTGCTTTCCGTTCAATTAAGTTGTAGTTAAATATGGTATACACAATAGAAGGGTATTAAAAGAAACATTTCTATCAGTAATGGTACTATTATTTCACAAAATGGGTATGTGTGTGGTAGCCCTAATCACATTTGCCATCATTCGAGAACTGTGCTGCACTCTCGGCGATTGTTAGATATGTCCATGATGGGTATTGTGCCCCGCATTGTTGGGCTGTACGCGATAGCTACTAGCTTGCGCTGCACAATATCTTGATTAACTACAAAAATGAACATCATTAGTAGAGGGAACATTGTACAATTTGAGCTCATGATTTTAATGGATTAGGGTTTTATGACAAAATGGCTTTCGTGGTCAAATTGTACGCACAACTTATTTTTATTTATTAAATTAGATTTTGTAAATTTATGGTTTTCAATAATTTGTTGGATGTATTCACTGGAATTGAGACATTATAAACACTTTATATTTCCGTATTTCGATACTAATTTTTTTCTTATTCTTATCAATTTTAATACAGTGCAACTATGTATATTTTGAAATATCATGCGGTGAAGTAAAAGACAGCGTTTTTATTAAAACCGGGTCACTCACACCTAAATAAACAAATCTCGTGGTGTCCATTGTTATCCCAAACAATTTCGTTGTGACCGAGTTTCTGGGAATATTTTTTCCGCAGTCTCGTTGGTAACTAATATTATTTGCGGAAGATTTTATTTTCGCGAGCCATTTCAAGCACCTTCAATGAAATGTCGATATATTGTTATTATGTGGTTTTTTAAATTATAATCAACGCCCAAAGCTCGCTAGTTACCATAAACTAAACAAACTTAACATCGCTATTAAATTTTTCTAATTTCGGGTTTTTCGGGTTTATCATTTTGATAAAATATGAAATAACACATAAGCTTATCTGAAAAAAAATAACATAAATGTACTCATACATGAAAAAAATAGCTTTCAAACATTTCTAAACTGAGAGAAAATGAGATCGCAAAGCGCTTGTACTCGTATCATTAAATTAAATTTTAATGTAGGGTAAGAGTGCTTTGTACATCTCTGCTCCATTTAACTGTGACTGCTAAAGTAATGTTTTCAAACATGTGGGTTAATCGTGAATAGACTTCAGATCTCTAGCGTTATAATAACATAATTTTAATGTCACTGAAAAGTTACCCCGGTAGGTACATAAGTAACGCAATTCAAATTCAGTGCGCATACAAAATTCAAAGGACATTAGCGGTAGCGAAATTAGCGATAACTATGTACAATTGTAAATTTTGATACGCAGTTGCGAACAAGCGCTATAATGTATAAGCGCGAGTGTAATATAATGCAAATTGAAATAGAACTAACTTCCCGAACATTATCATGACAAACGAGAAGCAATTCGCGTGTGGGTGTGGTCGGATTACCTATTTGCATAATAAAATTTGTGTTAATATATACCAAGTTAATACACACTGATACCTCGGATTTCAGTCCTACGTGTCACGTTCTTCGGGATAATACTTATATTTTGTTGATGTTAAGATATCAACTCTGAGGCGTTTTAAACGAGACAATTTATTTGGACAACAGCAGTCTTCTAAAGGTTAGAATAACACCGTGATTATAAACGTCATAAACTATTGTCGAACTAGTAGACAAAAAATTTTGAGGTGAAAATTGACTAAAGTGAATAAACTTACATGTCTAGGGTTTGCTCAATGAGACGGTTTTAAGGCCTTAGTCTATCTTGCTGATCAAAGTCTGCACACAATTCAAAAACCCTATGAGTAGATATTATTTATGATATATGTAGTCTAAGTTGTATACAGGTTGCACAAATACACATCATCAGTTAACAGAGCATGATGCTGGAACAGTATTAATTATTACTTTATTCGAACAAACATATTTGCCACAATACCGCACAGCATGCTAGCACAATAGCGACAAACGCATCCATGCATTTGATGGTAAAAATAAATTATTCGTGCTTATAATAATTGCCAGATGATTAATTGAATAATTTGCATGTTAATTTAATTAAATCCGCTTTGGTTAATATAATTGTATTGCAGCGAATACTATAAATATAATAATATATTAAATATATTAAAATAAATATAATAATATAATATATTAAATGATATAATTGGACTATATTTTATAATTTTATCCATCCAGGTGCACCGATACTTACACAGTTTTGCAATTGAAGAAAGCTGAATTAATATTACTTTGGCAACTTAGGTCTGTGAGATTTCTTCAATAAAATCAGTTGGATTTTTTAATGCTTTCAATGCTTTTGTATCGAATTCGGCTGTACGGTAAGAATTTCATACATTTCTGCAGACGAGACACTCCGCTCATTATACCTAATGAGGAAGTAGTTTAGCTACAACAAACTGTTTTAAAAATATAGAGGTTAGATATGATTAAGCAGTTTACTTTACAAACTTCTACAGCCATTAGCAAGGATAGATGAATTTATCGAAGCTATGATAATTGGGATCGAGTGTAGTAGTCACAAGAGCTTGGAATCATTTTGAAAATTTCTCTATTCCCTATCATTCATCCAAGGACTTCGAAGTTTCGAAGTTTTCCGGGCACACAACAAAATTACACGAACATCTAAAGCTATAAGGCAATATAATTATTTTCCTTGTATATTCGAACAAGTTGTAAGTTGAGAGTGTACTTGCAGCGAGTTTGTTCATTAGCAGCCTCGAATAAGTCTCAAAGTTTTGCTAACTTCATTTCACTGCCAAGCTGGGAATTAGCGTAAAGACTTTCCATTTAATAATATGCCGTACCTATATCCGTGATTTACTGTTGTTCGTGCATAATAAGGGTGACTATTTTAGTCCATATGTAGTCAGCAAATTCGTATAGACCAGATGCACATTAACAGTAATTATTCTTAAGTTGGTAAAACTTATACTAAGAAGGATTTTTGTACATCAACAGTCCTAGTACCTATTAAATCTATCGAATAGTATTATTGTTAACAAATAACACTATTCCCTATAATCAATATTCCCTGCTCTAATATTCCTGTTGCAGCAGTTCCCTTCGATATTATTTATAGACAACCACAGACAATAAATTCAACTTGCGAGAGTTCCCTCCTCGTTATTTAGATAAAAAAAATTGATAATCTTACTGTAACTTGACGTAAAAATCTTGTAATTTATTTATTTATTTATTAATAAATCATAGAATTACCAGCATAAAGTCTGTGCGAGTCAGTATATCTACAAATCTAGTCTACTTGCATTATTGCACTTTAGTTTAATCTCACTGGACTTGAAAGTTTGTAATACCACACTTCTCTCAAAACTCCGTGAAAGCCTTGCGGGGGTACCCTTTAATCGAATTTGGGAGAAACTTCTTTGAAACTTTTAAAATACGGTCTTTTTAAATTTTATTCGTATATTTCCCGTGCAGTTGTATCTAAAAGAAACTCTAGTTGTCATATTGACCGAATTTAAAGCGATCATTGCTCTGGTTAGTTGTTTAAGCTATAAGCTAGCTATAATATATATATATATATATATATATATATATATACAGGATACCTAAAACTTGATTTTAAAAATTTCAACAAAATTTTCCAAATCTTAAGGTAGATATAACGTAGATAGAAAGATATTATCTGCCATACATTATGATCAGTTAAATTTCTGTCGAGATCGCTCTGCGGGGTTTCGTTATACGGAGTAAGCTCTATTGAAAGAAAGTAAGAAAATCTCTATTTGTAGCAGCCTATTTACAATAGCACTTAATAAAATAATAACTTAAAATAACAACATATAAACAAACAAATTGCAAACCAAATCTGCCAGACAACACATTATCCTCTGAAATGTTAATAAGCTAGTCCAGAATTTCACACTGATAAAGTTATATAAATTAGATGGCTAGGTAATAAGGTCATAGGAAATCTCCATGTATCACGGGGTGTCAGTATAGGAGGAGAAGAATTACATGTTGTTCTACCCTTTTTTTATTGGTCCACTGCTGGACCGGGTCTCCTCTCATATTGAGAGGGATTTAGGCTATAGTCTACCACGCTGACCAAATGCGGGTTTGTAGACTTCACACACCTCAGAAAATATTCTGTACTTTATAACATCTCTAAGGCGTGCAGGTTCCCTCGCGATGTTTTCTTTCACCGTTGAGGAATTACATAAGGCAACTACATTTTAAAATAATTTAGAATAATGAAGAATGACGTAAAGATGCCATAGATAGGATAGTGCATTACGAAGATACACATGTCTCATCTACCCGCTAGAGTGAATTTATAAATCTAAATTCTATTTTATAACCACTTCAAAGTTTATTCCGATGAATAAGTGATTAACTTTTACACACGGCCTACGTAGAACTCGATATGTTAAAACCCCAACACATTATCTCGAGAGTTTTGAGCAAACAGTAATTTTGTTACGTCGAGAAATGTGAACAAACAAATGAGAGTAATTTAACTTCGGCTACCTCAAATAACATTACATTGTTAAAATTTTACTTGACTTTAAAATGTATTAAAGTTAACTTTCCTATGAAAAAAGTACTTGTCCCTAATACAACACGGCCGCTATTAAATATACATGATATTTAATCAATATTCTTCACATTGCCACTCATAATTTTTTATATCAGCAGGAAACAACACACAGTGCATGCGTTAGTTATTAAGATATTTAAATTTGTCTTGATTATAAGTCAATTAATTGCCAAAAACTAAAATTCTTCATTAGTCTTTCCTACTGATTGAAGTCAAGTTTATAATATTGAAATTATTTTAAATAAATAGATATTACTTTATAAATAATAGGTATGTCTAATATAAATTGAATAGAAACTGTATGAGTAAATTAAACTTGTCTACGTTCAGAAAACGTATCGGTTAACGGCAAACTGAAAACAAAGAGAATACATTAGTTTCTCGTTTGTAGTGTTCTGAGCATCCATTAACTGTAATCCAAATACTACCAAAGAGATCAAACAATAGTTCGCTGAAACAATTAATTAATATTTCTGGAACAATATGATACCTTTTGTCAATTTGTGTTTAACCTTGGCCCAATTTGTAATAACAGTTGACGTCTGTCATTTATTTTGTCACTTAACAAGATATTGTTTGAATGGAAATATATAACCGACTGGCGTAGTCTAGTGGTTAGAGATCGGCAAACAGGCGGTCGTGGGTACGATTCCCATAAAGGACGAACGTTTGTGTGATCAGCGCATTTGTTTCGAAGCGACACAGGACCCTGTCGGTATGTGGTCGGGTGACCGTTACCGGAAAATGATTACGCGCCTGCCCGTGCTTCGGCGGGAACGATAAGCAGTTTAAATAAGTATAAACCGTTATCATCAGCAATCGTGAATCATGAGCAAGGGAAGTGATTTAGATATAAGACAAATCAAATAATCGTTAGAAAAATGTCACAATGAAAGCGCCCGATTAATTTAGTTATCAATAAGAATTATATACGATTAACAGTCAACAACCAGATACACATAACATGTAGTAAGTGTTTCACACACATAATAATTGTAAAACATAGATGCTGCAGTCCCAACGTAAATGGCAACAAAAGTGCAATTGGTATTAGTATCGTTTTCATTCGAGGTCTATTCGCAGAATCGTAGCTATCTGGAAGACTTACAACATCGCCTTTGGTATATACCTGGATTGACTTACACCCCCATTTCACGTCCACGAATAGGTGCACAAATTGGTTTAATGACAATTGCTTTATGGTACAAATAGTCGAAGGCTCCTGATCCCAAAGATCTGTACCTATATATTTTTTCCCTCTGTCTATACACGTCAATCTATTTAAAACAAAACAAACAAGCTTTGCAACCGTGGAACTGCGTCGCTCGTTATGGCTAAGAACACTCAACAACCATAAAGATAACAAGTTGGAATTGGATTTGGTATTCGATTTTCCAATAAATAAACATGACCTTACAGGAAGCAACCGTGACCATTAAAGTGAAACGTAGGGAGAGTTAAAGGACTCTTGAGGAGGTCGTAAAATTGATTGCGGATAAAAATAGTTACTGTTGGAATTATTTTATACACTAAGCGTTATAAGTTTTTTGGTCAGGTCTGTTATGAAAATCTTTTATAATGTTTAAGACTACAAAAAATGTTGATTGAATGTGGAAAAAACTACCTACTATAAATAGTCGTAGGTACTATTTTGGGTTATCGTAATACAACTGAATTCGGTCATTTGTAACCTAATTAAAACTACATATAATGGTAATTTGTAAACTGATTAAAATTTGCGTTCAAAATAAGCTTTTTAAGAAGTTGTTTACAGGCCACTAAATTCGTATGATTCAATAGTACTTAATTATAAATAAAGATCGATTTAGAAGTTCCACACGAGGAAATTTATGTGATGTTTGTTGCACAAAGAATGTTCTAATCGTTTAACTATACATCATCAATAGGACGGGGTCCCGAATCCCTAACTGGATCGAGGCGAGCGTTATTCCCCTATACTTAAATGAGATGTGCATTTCTAATACATATTCGTTGAAATCTAACAGTAAAACGAGAAAATCAGTGGTTACGGAACTGTTCATTTTCACTAACTAGTCATTGTAAGTAAGTAATTACATATGAATAGTGAATACATTAAATTAAGTACCTAATTGTAATAATTTTTTTCCTTTTATTTATTTTTTATTTTGTTTTTTATATCAATTATATTCATTGTATATAAAATACGCGAAATTATTAATTACTTTGTTTCTATCTTTCTAAAATTAATTGCTTAATATGTATATATCTGCAATTTGTTTTTTTATTTCATTACTTGACTTCCTTATTCTAGTCAGAGCGTATCCCTAGAGATGAAATTACATGGTTATGGACCGGAACATCTTCAGAAATTGCTACCGATTTCAACGATTTGCCGGTTAGTAAACACACCCGAGAGATTATCGGAATATCTGAGTCATGCTTTCAAATCCTAGCAAATCTCTTCAATATTTTATGAAATGTATTTACCTACACGGAAACATAACAAATTCAATGGAGCGAGTCAGGTTGGGTTCATTATTAATTCATACGGCCTACGTTATTGGATAAAAAGTAGACTGTTCAACATGGTACACACAGTCGAACGAATGTTGACTGCGGTCTGTGGTTACCTATGCCACTTTATACTTAGATGACTATCTCTTCTGGCTTTGGGTTCTGGATTCAAATCTTGGCACGCAATTCTGATTTTAGAAAGTGAAGTGCGTTTTATATCTGAAAATGTAAGTGACATTTCCATAAAGGTGAATGAAAACATTGCGAGGCAACCTGCACACCTTAAAGATGTTCCAACGTGTATAATATTTTCCGAGGTACAAAGTGTATAATATCGAGACAGCCCTGAGGCCAGCATAGGAACAATAAAAGCGTTGGGAGAAAAATATTCCAGACGTTACAAATACCGATAGGAAATAAATAATGCCAGTAATAAATTTCAGACATTAAAATAGTCATACTAATGTCTAGGCTACACGGTATTAAACAGCGGTTTGAATCTGACGTTTGAAACCAATGACGTTTGCGTTTGAATGTGACATAAAATTTGGTATAAAACAGTGCTTTATAGTAAAGGATTTTCCAGAATTGTAAAGACGCACCTGCAACCAGTTTTGTTTGATTCTCTTCGAAACCTGCAAGTAGGTCAATAGTTGGACGGTTGTGGAGGAAGTTGGAAACTTTCTTCATGATCAGGTGCACTCATGTTTGTTCGCTACTTACGTTCAAAATCTTACTGGGCAACTTTCTAAGTTTAAGAATAAATAACAAATGTCAACTTCACAATGCTGTTTACGTTTTAACCGAATATGGTGGTAACGAACAAATACGGTTTAATTTGAATTCTAAGAAATCGTTTTTGACTGAATTTCTTTTACAACTAACGTTCGTTTTGAAGTTCGTCACGCCATTGCCTGCTTTCTGCCTACCCCGTTAGGAACCTGGCGTGACGATATATATGTATATGTATGTATGTTGTAAGGAAACTGAAGGCACCAGCTCCGTGCTTGGTACCGGACATATTGTCTTCAAAATGATTATTATTATCTTTGAATATAATTTTAAATAGTCGTAGAAATAAAGTTACCGAGTGTCTTTTATAATATTATGATTGTCAGGTTCAACTTTACTATTTCCTACAATTTTTTTTATTAGAAATAATTTTTATTGTATCGTAAAAGCGAATCGTATTACGAGTTTGAAGATGCAGGTTCAAAAGATTATTTGCTCACGTTTCCTCTAAGACAGAACGATACACGTTTCGTGA
>DWGJ01000596.1:0-27746 GCA_018246895.1 Aspitha aspitha aspitha | reverse complement strand
GTGCAGAACGTGGAGCGCGCGCGCGGCGACCTACTGGCGGCGCTGCGAGCGCTGGACGCGCGGCTGGCCTCGCGCACCTTCCTCGTCACGGAGCGGGTCACGCTCGCCGACATCGTGGTGTTCGCCACGCTGCTCCACGCCTTCCAGGTGCGCCCGCTCGCCTCCCACCCTAGGAGCGACGCCTTCCCAACTCTCCCTACCATACATTTACATTGAGTGAAGTGTAGCCGATGTAGAAACGTCTAATCCGTACGACACCCGCCCTACGCCCGCATCATATCGCTGCTTTTCATGAATACTCGCACAATCCAAAATCCACATTTTACAGGGTAGCCTTTTGAAAATTAAACAAAATAAAACAATATTGTAGAAAATAACCAATCAAAAAACGACATTTTTGCGCGCCATTATTGCGGTTTTGCCGTTATGAATGTGAGTCTTACTGAGTTTGAAATAAGGAATGTTTTGGACTTATTTGTGTTACAAACTGGTATTTTCAAAATTTTGATCTGTGCGTGTATTCATGAAAAGCAGCGAAATTATACCTGATAACAACAATGTCGATGTCCTTATGTCTGGTGGCGACTCCGGGGAAGGATTTGCAGTTGAGGACGTAGGCGTACATGTCCAGCTCGTTGCGGAGCGCCACGTTGCGTGATGTCACGTAGGCCGCCTCGCTCTTCGTCTCGATGTTGCCCTGGAAGCAAACGATGAAGGAAGCAGGTATCTATATAAGTACTATATCGTATGCATATATGTATGTTTATCAGCTGTCCGGTCACCGTAACACAGACATTAAATTGCCTAATTTGGGCTCAGACAGCCGTGTGTGGAATTGTCCCCAGTTATTTATTTATTACCTTAAGTCCAACACCGTTCCTCTTAATGGTGGTTATGGCATACTGCACATCATCATCATTGTCCACATTTGGGTCAATGTCAACCACTTCGAAGTCCACTGGTGCCCCGATATACCTGGAAAGAAGACAATATACATAGTTATGTCACTACAAAGATCCGAACAAAAGATTGCGTATTGCATTAAAAAAAAAATAGTTTAAGTGCCAGTTATATTTTAAATAACATTAATAATAATAGTAGGGTTTTGAATTTTTATATTTTACTAGCTGTAGACTGCGCGCGTTGCTACAACACCAACTAAAATAAATTCATTGGAATGATAGTGGCGCCATCTGTCGAAAATTGGTCGTATCAACTCAGAAACCTTCGCGGGCTCATGGACAACAACTTTGCTAAAGATCATCACATGATCCAATGCATAGTTTACGATTCTATAAAGGACATACAGACATTCATTTTTATATATTAGAATATGTATAAACTAACAAAAATGTAGGTAGGCACTGAACTTGATAGGATGCTCAAAACGACATCGCAAATGAATTTTGTATTTTTGATCGAACAATCCTTTAAAACAATAAAGTGTGTTTTTTATCCTAAAAAGAAAAAAATACATACTATAGAAAATTAATGTGTAAACCATTGTCAGAGATGTAATTGTGTAAAACGTCGCTATTACTTTACCTTTGTATATTGTCTTATAGACCAAACTTTTTCTTTAGACCTTTCCTACAAATGTTTGTGAAAACTTCACCAAAACGTATTAAGTGAATACTAAAAATGAAAACTAATGGTTACTAGTGTGGAGATGCCCTTACACAAGTGCACGAAGTATCGGCGTACTAAGTAGTAACAACGATCGAGTATCATGCGACCGAGTACTACAATCGCGAAGCTATTGTTAGGAGTTCGGTTGCATGTACAAGTCACAATGGAAAAGGGACTGACCTGCGACTGCAGCAACCTCTTTTGCGCCGACATGAAGGAAATCCGTAAGAGACAAGGAGCTCGCAATCAGCTGCCTGCGCTCTTGGAAATCAAGTTGGTCGAGGCTATTGGTCCTAGTCCCGCGCACCGCCTGAGCGGGCGCGCTCAGCGACATGTCAACTACATGCAGCCATATCGTGCATACGATATATACACATTTGACAGTTCCATCAAAGCACTGCACTCAAAATGAACACTAAACAAAGACACACGCGAATCCTATCACACGGACAACACGATCATCAAGTATACACAACACCTGCGCCGCGAGGGACGCTCGGCGTCAGACTGGCGCGCGGGCCGAGACGTGCCACCGCTGCTACGCGGGCAGGGCGGGGGCCCGCCTGCTGCTGTCGCCGCTGCATGTTGCATTCAACTCGCGTTGCTCGCCGAGCCGTACTATAACTGCCATGGTAATGGCGGGCTTTTGGCGAATCTTTCAAGTGATTTCACGCTGCATTTACAAACATACCTTTAGCTATAATATTGAAACCTAAAAATGTTATGCATTTATGCCTACATATTTTTTGACATTTCTATTGAATCTTGTACTCTGCTTACGGTCGTATTTAAATGCAAACACTTACTAATATGAAGACTAGGTATTTTTCTCTCAAATAACAGGAATGTAAATAATTATTTGGCTGCCTAGGTATTTCGACATTAGCATCGTCTGAATTCTAAATAGCCCTCTCTCCAACGTGTTGGACAGGTATGGGTATGTTCCCCAAAACGAAAATGCACCCCGCGCCACCATAATAACCTTACCGCGTGTTAATGTACATATGTAGAAAAACCATAACTCGAAATAACACTGCACCCTTTCTACCTCTAACCCCACATTACTATCTACCTGTGAATAAATGAAAGGTATATTGGAGCTAAGAGAAATGTGATCTGTGAACGATAAATGTGGAACTGCACACAGATGGCATAATAAAATCATGTTTTATGTTATAAACAGATTTGTGCATAAAAATTCTTGTTGTTTAAACGTTTCAGATAATAAAGCAAAATTGTCAATCAATGTGATTCAAAGAGTGCTCTCTGAGCACATCATGATCTATGTATGGGCCGATAAACTTTTTTTAACATTGCAATGTTGACTTCTTTTCAATTTTAAAAAGGAGCATTCCATATTGTTGTTTTGGTCATAATACTTTAAAGTAAAAGAATGTGAGATAAATGATTCTTTTGTGAGAATTGCGTGTCCAGCTTGTACACAGTTAAAGGACGATAAGTAATCTTGCCTACGGAATGTCGAATGTTTCTAAGTACTGATTGATAAAATGCATAGAAACTTATATTGTTTTTATAAACGACTCCAATAACTTTTAGTCAAAGTTATATTTTGCTACATTTTACACCCGTTTTCAAGCACCCGTGTGCATTATTTACTGTTTTAAACTACTTCAACATAATCGACTAAGTACCTGTAACAGGTACACGTAATAAATCAACGTTATATTTACGTAGAGTACTATCAGTACCTATATGGTATGTCGTAAAAACCTGCATTAGGTAGTTTAATAAGTGAAATAGGTGTACAAAACGATTTTTTAATTGTCGTCAACGTTTAGCTTAGTGCTCAATCCGTAACCAATTTTGATAATAAAATAAGTGTACTTATTGAAAAATACCACAACACATTTCCACTACCTACCTATATATTTGCTTGTAGGTACACACGTGACCAAGAAAATTACCAAATTTGCAAGCCGTAGGTGATTGTAAGACCTCACACGTTGTTTCTTGTTATTAAGTATATTGCATCTAATAATAAATCAAACCACTGATAACAATGAAATATTAACAGTAACATTTTTCCGAATCAATCAATCAATAGAAACTTAGTTACCAAAAAATGAAATTAATAATTTTGGAAATATGACAGATATAGATTTCAATGAGCACTTACATGAAATTTCTTCTGTTTCTAATTCTCCGCACTCACTTTTAACGTCATCGTCAATAGGCCTGTGTTTTGTCCTTTTAATATTCTTGTTAGCATTGATATCATCCATTATCATCCACGCTTTAGAGTCACTCTTGTTTAAACATTTCAAAGGGGTTCCTTAAGCTTTCACATGTTCAAACGATTTCAAAGTGTACATGAGCCGAAATGCGAATTATAACTAAGACACAAGATCGAGACGTTGTAGATAAGATAGGTGATGTGATAACGAGTTATCAGTGATATACTATTATAGCTACAATCAAACACTGATCGTATAATTTTGTTCAACAGAATTAATAAGACAAGGTTTTTACTAAAAACATTCTTACTATCTTTATAATAAACGTATTACCTATTTAATTATTTAAAAGGTACAAGTAGGGAAATCAATATACCTACAGTTCGCCCGGGGAAGTGCAACCCCCACACCTATTGCAATGTGTGTTTCAGTCGTAAGGGTGTAGATGCCGGTTGAGCAGTGTGCTAGAGGCGACAATCTTAGTCCTTAAGAGTAGGAACGCATCTGTGAAGGACCTTTACTGCATAGGTACTCACTAATGTACTAACATACTCGTACACTAATTGGCGTAATGTTACTAACAGTCCTTTTTCTGTATTACTGGTTCACATTAATTACGCATATACTAGTAATATTTGGAATAATTCAGTACGAACTCACTGAAAACCCTGAATTATATTTACATAGATCGCTTTACGGCTTGGTTTGTATGTCTGTCGCATCCTTCGAACTGGACCACAACACATGAGACCTCAATAAATACGTACCTAATATATGTAGTGAGACAATTTAAACATAATTCCGTTGACTATGTTAACGTATTAAGATCTTGGTCGAAGGATCACAACATCCATCGATAGCACAGTGAACACGGTCACTGTTATTTTTATTAATAGATAGACCCTTTGGCCTAGAAAATAAACGGACCATATTTTCATGCTTCAAACTCGTACGAGCGTGTAATGTACGCGATGAAGCTTCAATTCGTATATGTATACTTAGAATAATATGTCTATCGTCAAATTAATACTATTTAATATACGGTAATATTAAAAAAAGGATTAGACAATATTTTATTCATTCATATCTTACTCAATAAAACGGTCAAAATGTATCATAGAAGCGACACAAGACAAGAGGACGCTAGAATATTGATTTGTATTCCTCTGTTTGGCTATCAGACTACTTGACGCCGAAGATAGCCTTTTACCGTACTTACCATAAAACTCAAAGTATTATTTGTAACAGGGTACCTAAAAAAGCAGGTTGTAAAAAGGAGGTTCTAATGTTGTTTGCTATTTCAAGTTAGGCCGGTATGGACTTCTTTAATAAGTACTTAACGAGTTTCTTATTCATGAAATAAATAAAATACCGAAATATAATAAACTACATTGCAACGATTGTTAAATATAAATACGAACGATATAAACATAGCTTGCTCACCTCTGGCGTATATGGGGAAATCGCCATCGGATCGGCTGTGGGTGAGCATGGGTCCGTAGCACCGCCACGGCGGTCGGTCGCGCGCCACCCGCGAGCCCTCCACGGCTCCTCTCACCTCCGAGCCATCACCACATAAGCACGGCACGCGGCCCTACATTTATGTTTAACTACAACCGTGGCGACCCGTTGGCGTAGCACGTCTCAACTTAACCGATGGCGGCGCCACAGAGGCGAAAGCACGAATGGAGGCTGCGCGGCGCATCTTTATCGCGCACCTCTCACCCTTTTTGTGAAGCCCATCCTACGAGTGTTCCCCGCGACCCTACACCACCGTAAGCTTTCACATCCCATAAAACACGTGCATGTAATCCCAGTTAACAACTATTACACGACTCGGCGATTGGATTACGTAATTATTGATTTGAATTGTTAATGTACAACCGTATAATATCAAAACCATTAATGTCTTTAGGTCAACACTTAAAATTGTACATTGTTTAATGACTTTTCATCAATTACCAATTTTAATTTGAACCTAATTTAATTACACATTCCAGAACAGTATACTAACAAATAAGTCGGGTAACGGATCGAGCAACAATTGATGATGATTATAATGTATAATATAATGATGATGTGATGGATTATAGAAAATATAACACTTTAACAGAGAATTATTTAAGATTGCTAGCATCTTATCTTCAATATAATCGGATTGTGTTCCTTAACATTATAATTTTTTTATTGTCTTATCAATACTATAAAATTATAAATACACATACTTAAATAAAAAATAAATGTACTTACATAAATCACCATTAGGGAGTGATGAGTCAAGGGGAATAGATAAATGTCTACCACCTTTACCCAGTCCATGCAGGTTCAGGTTTGTTTTATCACTGTCACCTAGTAACAAAAATATATGATTAGATACAAAATATTATTTTTTAATTGCTATGATCAAACCTATAGGAAATTGTTAGTGTAACACCTGGAATGAGAAGGATAGGCTTCAAACTTTCTGCTCTTAGGACTTGGGACACTTAATCTTGCATTTCTGCATTAGGGGTTGGTTGTATTGCTGGGCAAATGGAGCAAATTTTTAAAATAAACTAGAATATTTTACTAGTTACAATAACTAGGCATACTTAATACAATGCCATCCTGATAGTGCACATTAAAATGTTAATTGAAAATGAATGTTGACTCGAAAATATATTATGCCAAAGCTATTCCAATGTTGTACATTACAACAGTAAAGCAGCAAAATTGAGATGTTGGCATATTTTTAAATCTTAGATTGGTCAATAGATGAAACAAAATCTACCTACATTGCAATAAAATATATAAAACAAAAAATCATGTCTATATAACCTTTGAATAGTTCAAAACATTTTCTTGTATCTGTCAACTACATATTTGTTGATAAGCAGATCAGTGACTATATATAAGACCTAGAGTAAGATATAACATAACAGCATTAGGGTGTTGTGTAATGTCATCATTGTAGGCAAATGAAACAGCTTTTAATGTGATCATACTTTATTTAGCTGTACACAATTACACTTCAAAAGACTGCATTTAAAATACCTAAGCAAACAGAGATGTTATGGAGCTCTGTACCCATAAACAAAAGTATCAAATATGCATAATAAAATTGTAACATCCAATAACAAAATATGGTTTAAACATTTTGAATAATTTCAGACAGGTGGAGTTAAAATGAAACACATTATGCTCTGAACGGTTTTTGCCAAGATGAGCTAAAACATTAGCCACACATGTTTCTTGTATTATTTCCTTGGTTTCTATTATTTATATTGTTTAACCACATTATTAATTCATCCATTATCATAACTTTTACAATTACTTGGATTAAAAGTACTGTATTAAAAGTAAGTAAAAATGTGTTATCTTTACTTATCAGAACTAAAAATCCGAAATTGAAACTACCAGATAAATATGAACTAACTCCATATCTGTTACTATATCTGCAACTCGTATAACATTTTCATATATTCATATTCTGATCTAAAATTTTATATCCATAACATCCCTATCCTTGATTGTGGTTTATGTTGCGATTCTTTTATTTTTTCTTTATGCTTCATATACAGTACCTTCCAATTGATTTCTACATCAAAATTTCTTAACTCATAATCTCTAGCAAATAATTTATGCCAAAAATTATTGTTATCAAGCACTTTCATAAATGTTTTACAAGTACTACACACATTTATAATGTCCCATATAGGAAGATATAACATGATCTTAAAAAACACATCTTCAGGAAGTCCTATTAAACTTGCACTAGGATAACCACAAAAATGTAATAACTTGCTTTTAACTGGAGAGATTACTTTGTTTTTAAATGAATCTGACAAATGTTGGAAGTTCAGGATTAATTTTGTAACTGACATTTCATGTTTAGTCAAAACTATAAACTGATCAACTGGTAGACACACAGAGTATGTTTCTGAATCCATTTTGTTTATTACTACATTCACCAAAACGACAGTGCTTAGTGGGATCATTATTAATTTGATTGATATTTCGTTCAAACCTAACATAATAAACTCGGATTGATACTGTCCTGATGGCAGCTTCCACTGCAATAAACTCTCATTGCTATCTGCACAAACAACCGGATTGTTTCTCACTTTTTTTTGAAATCCATTGTCTATCATTATCAGGACCAGTAGAATGAAAAAAATATCGTTTTTCAGTAACAAAACATCTTCTTCCAGTAAACCATGTTCTATAGCAAGTTTTAAGAAAATTTCATCAAATACTTGAGGAGAATTTTTCAAAACTTTGTCCAACTTCTTCATAATACTTTCATTTAAAGTTAAATTCATCTAAGGCCATATTAAAAGAATCACAAATCTGTTTATCCTTTACACTTTTGCAATTAAAATTTATGAATTTGACGTTTACTTCTGCGTGTCATTGTCATGTTATGTCAAAAACTGACGTATAATTTCGTACGTACGGTGGCAAATAAACAATGTTGCCTACATTACATTATTAAAAAACGGCAAGCAGTTTAAAGGTCAAAAGTATTCGAATAAATATGTATTATAAAGACTATCAGTACCGAATAAATTTAACAACGCTGTCTCAGTACCCCGTAACAAGGATTGGAAATCCTTGAAGGTCCTTGTTTGTACAGAAGCCAAAAACTTAGAATTAATCAAAGCAAGATTGAATAGGCATTTTCTAGGCATGCGTGCTACATCTTAGACTGCATGAACTGCATCTCACTAACCATCAGGTCAGATGAGCTCATTGTAAAACGCAAGCCTATTATAAATCTATACCAATATATAAAGCTGAAGAGTTTGTTTGTTTGTTTAGTTGAATGCGCTAATCTCAGAAACTACCAATTCGAATTGTCAAACTACTTTTGTGTTGGGTAGTCCATCTATCGAGGGAGGCTATAGGCTATATAACATCACGCTATGACTAATAGGCGTGGAGCAGTAATGATAAATGTCGCAAAAACGGGGAAAATATTTCTGTTTTGAGCGCTTTTCTTGCGTACGCTGCGTAAACCAGCATAGATACACCAAAGTAATGTACTAGAGTATTGTAGATCTACAAAGATACTACAGAGAAGTCCGCGACAGCATATATCTAATGGTTAACTCACAATAACTACTTTTATGTCCAAAATTTCAATTTAAAATATTACATCACTTTCGAGCCTATTTTCTTCTGTTTAGTATTAATCCTTATCTAAATAAATGCATTCTCTAGCATCTCCATTTAATATAGATCAAAATTGTCTGTTATTCTATATGAATCGGATAAATACTTTAGAAGATATTATAGATTTAAGCCATCGAAAAAATATTATCTCCGCGTGCGAGCGGTCTTTTCATGACATGCCGGGTCGGCGTCTGTCCGCGTCACGTCCCTTTTCTCTCTGTTTCTCTGGGCTAATTTCCCAAACGGCTAAATAGACTTTAATGGGAGTTTCACTGGAAGATAGAGGAGGTTGTGGAGCATGTGTAGAATTCGGCGGAGTCAGCATTTACCCGGGAAAAACTTGGTGACATATTGATTTCAAGGCGGGCGAAGCCGCGGCAACATTTAGTATATTATATGTTTATTGTACGTGCCTCTAATCTCAATTCGTGTACTTATTTACTTAATGTGTTAAATATATTTTCTTTATTCTATAGCATTTACCGATTTTACTGAGATGCATCTTGTTACTGTTTGTATTTTACTGAAATGATAAGTTTCTGAGATTATGTTATTCAACAAATTAGGTAGAGGCTTTGAAAAAATTGCGTGCGTATTTTTACCAAGTTTATAATCGATCTTAGTATTATTTTAGTTTAATTAAACTCAACGTAGATGGAGTGAAAACTATTTACTTTTATACAAATCATTCATGTATACTAAAGGTCCACAAAGTTTCACTTCCAGCTCCATATTGGAAGCAATTGGTATCAATCACATCAGACAATTGACTTATAAAAATGAACACTGGTACGAAAAATAAAATATATTTTTTAAAGAAAGGTGTTTGTTAAATAAATAATTTCGATTTTAGCTAAATACAGATTTTTTGAAATCTTTTTTGAAATCTGATTGAATAATGCAATTTAATTTTCTTCCTACGAGTATATCAGCTTCGGTACACTGAGGATTTTTCTGTATATCAGCATGCAAACTATAGATATATAAGCTGAATTATAAGTCTCCAAGTATAATGGAAGGAACAAAGCGTTTATTGTTCTTCGTAAGTTCCTCATCACGTAAAAACCCACAACAAAAATTTGCCTGGAATAGATTAACAGGAAAATCATCGAATTATTTCGCAACGGTTTAATTCTTATCGCATGTTGGATATGTCATAATTTGTCATAAGTCAATGTAATTCATGTAGGTAATGATTCAAAGATCACGTGTTCGTCATTTCACGTTTATCCTGCAAATCAAACAATTAAATATTGTTGGCGAATAATTATTATGCTACGTTCGTGTCTAGGATGTGACGTCACAGGTCAAGTGAGACGACCTGTGGTGGGAAGAGAGCGGCGAATGGACGCGCGGACGCCATGACGGGAGTTCAGTTTTAGGCGGGAAAGGACTGTATTGTTGACAGGAGTAATATGATAAAATGGCGGTTGTTAAGTGGAGATTCATAATAGCGGTCGTGGTTATTGTGTTTTAAAGGATGTTGCCATTTGTAATACATATTACTAAAGTAGAGTTATTAATATTAGTTCGAGTATAATATATATATTTTACTCTGGTGTTAAACACGTCAAGTTATGTAAGGCATGTGTTTTCTTATCTTTCACTTTACTATTTGATCATAGGACAGTTTATATGGTTTACGACATATAGGCATCCATATCGATTGATGATAAAATTAATCGTACTGCAATATTAATCATGTACATACCCAATCTGGAATGCGTTGGCATTATTGAGGATGCCGTCCCAGGCTTCTTCGAACTGGAAGCTTCTGCCGCCTCCGAGACAAGTGCCGCGGGGGCCGGTCTAAAGGAAATAAAACCTATTTCAAATTGCAGTAAAAGCAATCACCTACACACAAATAAAGTATTCAGATTTGCTGACCCCTCAATAATTCTAATCGCGACTGTATTATCTCATATATTCGAATTTGTGAAGCTCTTTAATAAAGAAAAAAATGAGACAATCGACCGCAAGAAATTAATTTAAAAAGATAATTCTTCTAGCAAATGGTGTTTAGAAAATTGTAATAGTTGTAAAATTGTAATAGATAAGCAAGTCATTAGTCTGCTATAATATGAAAGTAAGCGTGAGTGTAAGTACGAGTATGAGCCTAAAGTGTAAGTGTGAAAGCAAACACATTTCAATACCATACAATTCCTAAAGTGGAATGCTTTTATGCTGAACGTGAAAATATTCAGCCACGAGTACCTCCACGTGTTGATGGAATGGAATTCGTTTGAAGCTTCGGAATTCTCGCAAACGTTTAAGCAATTTTAAAGCGGTGTCAAATGTTTCATTTCAAGTAGTCTGAAGAATTCGTCGCCTACGAAATAAGTTGCGATCTGTTTGTCCTTTTTTGAACATACGGCATCATCCATATGAATATGAAAATATATATGGGAATACAAATTTTAAGAACTATTTACATGCCCATACTTTTTTCGTTTTAAATACATATTTAAAGCGTCAATCGTACAGCCAAAGTGTTTGCTAAATTGTTATTAAAATGTTGTAAATTGTACAGATCCATTACATATAATTGTCTTTAGTAGAAGTTATCAAGGTTTCTTGACTCACGGAGTATTTGACTGATGAGGGGTTGACTACAAGTCGAACGATCACGTCGATGTAGGTGGAGAGACGGTTGACGTAGTTGATGATGGCTTGCTTCAGACCGGCCTTGTTGCCAGTGCTGGCAGCGTACGCGTAAGCGTTAACGAGCTGGAAAATACGCGCATTACAGAAAACTTTGTACAAAACGCTGATTATGTGATACTTTCTTTGGGACAACCTATCTACAATGGGAAATTGACCAAACTGCATCTCGTGCACTCACTAAGATCCAATTGAGATCTCGATCTCGGTGTTGCCAAGGCAAAAACATAACTTCGATTGGACTTTCACTCTTGATAAATTGTTCCATAGTCATAATTTTGATAGTTTGCTGTCATTATTCTCTCTCTTTTTACTATACCAAACTACATATCCATTAATCTGCGTTAGAGTACCATCATGCAATATTCGCCAGGCTTTCCTTGTTTTCTCTATGACATCCAAGTCGAGCCATTCTCGTAATACTGACATTTATATAAAATGACTGTAGGTACAATACTAATATTAAGTTTTAAGTGCGATAATTTTATATGCATTTAGAAAAAACTTTAAAGCAGTAAGCACCATACTTGATCTTCTTTTCAGGTTAATCTTAACAACCTGCCCGTTATCTGAATTATAAAAACTTCAGAATCAACTCACGGCAGCAGACTCGCAAGAGTCTCCAGGGAGACCACTAGCGAGCTCCCCAAGAGCTACAATGTTCCCCAGGATGGCTCCAGCTTGAGTGTTGACGTCACCGGTGTTGGCCATGTCATTGAGAGTCTGCAGCAGCATGTTTGCGTAGAAAGGTATGTCGGCTACATCGAGATAAGCTGACGCTCCGTCAGTGATGAAACTGCAGGAAATAAAGACATGAGGTAAGTGATTTATTACCTTCATTATCAGTTTCTCGACTATTGGCTACGGAATCTTCTGTCACCATGAAAAGTATGGCCGCAGTCTGCCACTATTGAGCTGGAAGTTGTAGATTCGATTCCCACCGAACACAAATGTTTGTATGATGAGCATGATAATTTGTTCTATGTTGGGATACAGAAATTTGAATATGAAGTTTACTAGCTATTATTAGTGCCGAATTCAATGGTACTTAATCTGTATTCCGCTGAGGTATGACTTGTGGCAGAGTTGGCAAATGCAAGAATGGTTGAATTTAGAATAATTTATAAATATAATTGCTTGATTTTAAGTGTCGGGGTCTCTGCTGTGATCTAAAATGTACTAGTGGTATCTGGTTACAAAAAGGTTAAGAACTACTAATCGACTAGGGATCAGGCGGCAGTGTGTTAAGTTGCCCCAAATTTTTGTTTATATCGTAAATATATATATTACCTGTTGACGAGACGACCGCTGTCTGGGACGACCGGGTACTGGTTGATGGGGTAGGCAGACACGGCGACAGAGGGAGCAGCTACTGCGCTCTGTCCACATAACATTACGTTTTGAAACATTTTTGTGACAGTTCACTTAAACGTTTTTGTCTGTTTTTAACGACAGTACAACATAAACACGGCTAACCAATGCCACGCGTAGCAAGAGTGGTGCACGAAAAAACAATTAACAATTATACGCAGTACTTAATAAAAAACAGACTTATAGCAAGACAAAATGTTTTAACAGCGTCTTATCCACTTTGAAAATCAACGTAAAACATGAGGAACAGAAATTAAAGTATTAAGTATTATGTTTATTCACAGGTTTTCTTTCGACCCAAAATATCTATTATTTTTCGTTTTATAATAAAAATTACACGTTCTCAAATAAATTTGACATCTATTTATTTTATATACACACAAAATAACGAGCATTGATATTAAAAAATGCAGCGCACAACGTCACTTTGTACTCGTATTTCCAGATGTAATTTCTACCAGCACACCCACGTCTGGACGCGGATTAATAATGGCAAGTCGGGCGTTTGTACCGCAAATTACTCTTTCTAAGAACGAACGGGGAGAATAAAATTGTTACACATTTCTGAATACCTTTCAACAATAGGATTTTTATTAAATAAACGTCCAAGTCTGTTCGAGGTAACCTTTGTTCGATAGCGCTTCGAGTTCCACAGCAGTACCACTCCATTCATTTCTGTTTTAACAACAATTTATACGCAGTAACAAAGTATCGGTCGTTGACCTCAGGTAAGAATTAAACACCGCTTTTATATTATAAACCTAATACATTTTTATAGTTATCATTCATTCTCTTTGTGCGCTCGTCAAGCTAGGCCGGGAGGAAAAAACCGCAAAAAAGGAAAAACTTTTAAAATAAGCAAAACGTATTTCAGAAATGATTTAATCCGATATAATTAACTCACATGACATCTTATCATGTGTGCCACTATCAGTCACTTGACTACTGTACTTCGAGTTAAGTAAGAAGTAAGTTAAGAGAGCCAGCCATAACACGTAATGAATTACGAGAAGCCTCTTCGGTACTCGTTCTATTACATTCGCTGATAAGTGTTTCATACAAAAATAGATCCCGAAAATATTACAAGTTTATATTCGGAATACCTATATCCATAAATCAGACACGTGACGCGAATGACATAGGCATTAGACACTTGAGCCATCCTCGACGTGAAGCGAATTTTATTAATTAATACAAGCATAAAGTAAGCTTGAAAGCGTTACCACACATTTATTGGTTGCTGCTATTCGCAAATATCGGCATCCAATTTCAAAAATTTGTTGAATTATGTGTGATCGTTGACCAATCGGGCAGGACTCAATTGGAACCCCAGAATTTAATATGTTGATTTAATATGTTTAACCAAACGCCATTTACGAAGGAGTCAACCAAAGAAGCGACTGTGTAAACACGACAAACACAAATATAATGTGACTGTCAAAAAGTAGCAGCAGTTTTATCATTTTGACATACTCGTAGCTCGTTGTTGCCAGGCATACCCTCAAGGCATGTCTAAAAGTTTTTAGAAATCATAACGCATTTGTGACTAAGGTAACAAAGTCCTCACCCCGCTATGCTTGTTCAGCATCAAACTCTTGTGGCTCTTTAACACAATATTGACATATAAATGTATACATATAAAAATGAATCGCCGAAATGTTTGTACCTACGCGCACAACTTCCAAACGACTGCATCGAATTGGATAAATCTTTCTTTTATTTGTTCGTTATTGTCGGTAGTAGGTTAGTATGAAAAAATATATTAAAAACATAATAGGAAATATTTAAAAATGAAATAGGGCAGAACAAAGTCTACCGGGACAGCTAGTACGTTATAAATGGCATGAGTAATTAAAACTAGCTGTGCCCGCAGCTTCGCCCGCGTGGAAATCAATATTTTTCCGTTTTTGCAACATTTGTTTTTGCTGCTCCACTCCCATTAGTCATATCGTGATGTTATATAGCCTAGACCCTTCCTCAATAAATGGACTATTCAACACAAAAATAATTTTTAAATTCGACCCAGTAGTTCCTGAGATTAACACGTTCAACAAACAAACTCTTCAGCTTTATCATATTAGTATAGACATTGACGTGTTATAATTGTTAGCATATTCGCTAACGATGTGACAACGAGGCCTCAAATATGGAATATCTACGTGTGAAATCTTGCACGAATCTGGACCCTAAACATATGCAAATAGAGGTTCGCCATTGAATAACACAGGGAGTGTTTCTGAACTAAATGTGGCTGTTGGATTGACAAATTTATATTGGCCACGATTAAAGAAATAAAACGATTAAATCGATTTTGAGCTGCGTGAAATTTATAAAACCTAAATCATAATACAAAAGCAGATTAGTTTTACTCAGTTTCCGGTGATTTCAGAGTTACACCACCTCAAGTGACTTATAGAACTTCTAAATAATACATTCTCGGACACGCAATGGTATAAAAGTAAGAGTTAAAACACTAAAATATCGGATTTCATATCCATTTTCGGAAATTCTGTAGCTGCCTCGCCCGCAGCGCCCGTCACTACCACACCGCCTTTCATTTCAATGTACAACTATGTTCATAACTAGGGCTGCCACAAGTACGTTGAAAAAAAAACTAAAGATACAGTACGAAATACAGTATTGTAAACATATTTTTAAATCTGGAACTTAGCATAATTTACCGTACACTAAATTCAAAAGATAATATTTAAATATGAAAAAAAAAAATATTATATCAATTAGCATTGTTTATACATATGTCATGTCACTGGCATTAATACATCTTTCATACAAGTAAATAAGTGGCGAATTTGGCACAGAGTATAAAAATATACTATTCTCTATGCTTTTTCAAATAAGGCTTTTCTCAGCGTCTAGATTCCTTTTGTATACATTTTCTTCTACACCACTCACCGCCCCTAATTTCAATTTGCATATCATTACATATATAGGGTTGAAATAGCTAATGCTGAGGCGTAATAAAGTTTATCTTCCGTTATACTTAAAAGTATATAAGTACATATTTCATATAATACATAATTATATTTGGTTTATAAATTCTTAACAAATTTTTGTTCTTAATCGATTTTGTAACGGATTTTTTAATAAATGTTTGAACTGATAAGTATTATACGAGTACATATATCAAAGACGTCGTACCTATAAAACTAAAAAGCTGAATAAAACTAGTTTTCAAAGACAAAAACAAATTACCGATTTTTTTTTCTACAATTTTGCGCGTCGGCAGCCCTATTCACGGCTACCGAAGCTTGCATTTCTGCCATATTTTCATGTAAATCGGTACGTTCTCGCGTAAATGCGTATCGAGAAAACGTATGACGAGTGTCTATGCCCACCCACTTCACATCTCCAAGACATCCATATTCCATTTACATAAATGTTTTCTTAATAAGCCTTTGTTATATAGCAGGTGTAGAATTTTATTCACTTCATGGATTCTGGAATTGTTGAAATGTTTACCGATGTAAAATTTCATTAAAATTTACTATGAATATTCTGAAAAAATACAGTTATCTTTCTATAATTCGTTGTAAATATAGTAATAATTACGAGTATAAGGTGTTAATGGCTGAAAATGTTTTATCTCCACAGTCTAACCCCCTATTTATTTATTTTCTTTCACCTATTTCTATTCATTAATACAAGTTATCCTAACTTTCCTGTTTAACACATTGTGTCTGATATTTCAATTTAACACGAAAAAATTGCTAACAAATATCTTTTACATGCCCAGCAGTGGGCCATGAACGGATTGGAATCAAACCTTTATAGTCTACAACCATACGGTACGGGTGAACGGAAGCTTCTAGAAATGCAAATTTGGAACAAAAATCACAGCATATGTAAATTAGACAGATAAAACAAACAGAGGACTCACCTGCGCAACGAGCAAAACCGCTAGTATAGGCAGCATCGTGGCGGTCGTGGTTCGACCAAAACGGTATATACTATACACGTTTCGGCAACTCCCAGACCCATATTTATATGTACTTAATGACACTGGATGAAGCGACACGAGGCAACTGTTCAAATTTAATATACTGTGCAAATATAACAAGTTCCAATAAATAACATTGATCCTCCAAACTAATCTAAACCTTACGGACTACAACTGTAAGTTCAAATTACTGTTATTCTAGACTTTTCAGCGTACAAATTATTTCACATTCAATTTTTGTTTTCAATAGCTTAAAACAATGGGTTATAATTGAATCGTTTGCCCGTGTGTTTGTATATGTTTAAGCATTAAACTGAATTGTTTTCCCTTATATACAATATGAAATTAAGTCTTCATTATTTCTGTATTAACGTCATATGTTAGGTAAACGTTTGAAGGTGATATTTAAGGCTCATTCAGCTGGAGCCGAGTGAATATGAAAATTGCAGAAAATAGGCGGGAAACGATGGCCCATGGGCTGACGTGAGACATCTTGATTCAGACGAGCGTTAAAATTGAAATGGCTAGAATTCAGCACACTTAATCGCTTAAAGAGACGACAAACAACGTAGGTACGCACTTAAAACTTAAAAAGGAATTTCAACCTTAACTGTAAAAGAATTTAAACGTACATACACACATCCGAATGGCTGTGAAGTCTCGAAAATAGCCGTGGGCTCATGTAACAAAGTTCACAGTATAGGAAGCCTCGCTTCGCTCCATAGTTTAAAAGTTCGCAAGAAGTATTGTTCGAAGTTACCTTCATTATTCTGCTGTGTGCACGTATTGTTCACTCCTACAAACTAACTAATTAGCAAAGTTTCCTTTAACTAGACTTTGCCCGTTGTTTCACTCGTGTACGAGTTAACAGAAAACGAATTTGAAGCTTTTCTTACATCATAATATTGGAAAAGGTTAAGTTAGCCAGCATGTTTTTTTAATTATGTTACTAGTGAAAACCGCATTGTACAATACCGTTTGTAAGTGACTTTAAGTCCAATAAAAAAATCGAACATTTTACTTACATATTTGTATTTTTTTTATTCGATGATCTACGAGTAGTACACCGAAAAATATGTATATCACGTAAATTTACAAGTGATATTGGTCCTTTTTATATTTTAAGTTACACTGTAATCAATATAAAAAAGAGAAAAAAAATAACTGTGTTGTGTAGCAGTTTTCTGCAGAAATAAAATTGTAATACAAATCATTCTTAAATGCTGGTTTATTCTAGAACCTTCGTGCACACTAAAATACTTTTGATATGTAAGATTTTCGGAAATCTGCACTACGATGAAGAGCAAAATTTATTACCCAGTGACAAAAAAAACATCATTTCGCATATTTGTCCGTCGAATTTTGTTTGGAAACAAAACTGCGCGCGACAAAAGCGCTTTGAGGGCAGTTTATAAATAATTTATAAGGAACAAACCTTATCTGTCTCCGCAGGCTGATTCTTTCCCGGCTTTGCGAAAATTATTTATTCACGTCTAATAAATCATTTTATACTTGCTAAATCTCAGTCGCGTTATTATGAATTTGATACAGTTTTATTTTGTTGACAAAGCCAAGATTTGTTTACAGAAATCAAACAACAAAAGACATTTTTAAAGTACTTTTGCTATTCCTTAATAGACGGAAAACGCCCGTCCGCATGACATTCGTATTCAAACTTCAGGGATATCCGCCTCAAGGAACCTCAAAGACTACACTCCAAGAAACAACCGGGTAACTACTAACTACGCGCGGGAAGTAAAATACGAGTACTCGTAGAAGGGAAGTAGATTCAATTAACACTTGCCCGGCAATTAAATGCACTCTGTTAGCTCTTCGAATGTGACCCTGATTGGCTGTTTGATTTGAGTGCAAGTTTCTCGTGTAAATAATGCGGCGGAAACTTAAATGGCAACGCAAGCTTTTCTATTCCTTTACACAAATCTCTCGCTACATATTCTTAAGCTCACAGGAAGGTTTTAATCCTCTAGACACATTGTCAACTTCAAAATCATCGTAACCAATGATCAAAAGTTTTAAATGCCATTATCGTGCAATATCATACACATCAGAGCTTGTAAACATTTGCCTCTACTGAAAATTTAAAGCGGTCAGCAATTACCAATACATCAAGGTTTTAAAATTTATACTTCTATACCTACTTTAATATTATAAAGCGTTTGTTTGATTGAACGCGCTAATCTCAAGAACTACTTTTTCGAATTGAAAAATATTTTTTTGTGTTGAATAGTCCATTTATTGAGGAAGGCTATAGGCTATATAACATCACGCTATAACCAACAGGAGTGGAGCAACATGCCAAATGTTGCTAAAACGGGAAAATATTGATTTCCACGGCACAGCTAGTGTTATTATATAATACTTTAGTTTCCCTACGGTTGGTGGACAGAGGGTTTATTAATGTACAATATGCCGGTGTGCTAAAACTTTTCACAGGTGGCGTCAAAGGCGAGTGAGCAGTGTTTGAATTGAAGGCGTGTCGGTTAGACAGCGGCGGGCGGACGACGCCGCTAAGTGCAGAGATGTCGAAGTAAAGAGTACGCTCAGACAGACAGAAAATCAGACATTTTTATATCAGATACTATGAAACGAAGCCTACCCGATAACAAATAGTTATAAAGATTTGACGCAGAAGCAATAATAGTGTGTTGGTACCTACTGTTTTATTATTCATTACATAGTTTAAACTTTCATTTTTGCATGTAATCATTGTTTATTCATTCTATTGAACTTCATTTAAGTGTCCTGGAATTTCACAATCAATACTTTACCCACTTTCTCTGAAGCTATTGGACTGAAGTTTAGCAGCACGTGTTTCCCATGACAATACAATTTTTATAATTAAATAAAAGCTGTAATTTAAAAACCTTAACATATATGTATTTGTAATTATTTGATAGATCCACAAATTGCACATTCCAATGCTAAGATTAGTTCAGGAATCAATTACTTCAAGGAAGTGGTACTTCAGGAAACGAAATGTGAATATGAACATAAAATGAACAATTACATATTTCATTTAATTCGTGTTCCGAATGAAAATAATAGTAGTCTGTGTTGTTATTGTACTCTGTACGCGTTGCACAACGATCGCATCCGTCAAGGCACCTGACTTTATATTAAACTTGCGCACTGTATATTTGCATTGGCAGGTGATATCTATACGATATGCCTCTTTAGATGGTCTGTTTTAGTAATACGACCAATTCAAGTTGGATACTCTTCTTCCAACGTCACTTTTATCGAGAAACAGTCTCAGCCTTTTTTGACGATTTAGTAGCGTAGCAAACTTATATGGTTGCAAGCAACAAGAATATTTAGATACATTACTTCAAATATTGAAAAAAATGGTATCAAAATGACGTTTGCTTATCTATATCTATACTTAATATTATAAAGCTGAAGAGTTTGTTTATTTGAATGCACTAATCTCAGGAACTACGGGCTCGAATTGAAAATTATTTTTGTGTTGAATAGTCCATTTATTGAGGAAGGCTATATGCTATATAACATCACGCTATTACTAATAGGACTGGAGCAGCAATGACAAATGTTGCAAAAACGAGAAAATATTGATTTCCACGCGGACGAAGCTGCGGGCACAGCCAGTAACATACAAAAGTACATGATCATGCAAATATTCCAAAAACAGTCCGCAGAGGGAAGGCAAGTTTTATACCCACGTATATAACCAAATAAAAAACCAATCTCGAACAAAGATTAATAACTCCAACGACTTCCCTGGAACTTTTTAATAAACCGTACATCTTAACCAATAAAAATAGAACTACTCTAGCACCTGGTAACTGAGTTACAGCCCGTAATGCAGCCTCCCACGCAATAAGGCGCGCAATGCAATAATGATTCCACCGCGTATTATAAGATTACAGCCGGGAGATATTTCCAGGGCGCTTTTCCGCGTTCACTTTATATCGACCTCGCTTCGATAATTAATTTTATTAGAACTGCAAAAGCTTTAATTTCTTATAACGTCTGTACGGTAACGCAATTTCAATCGTGCAAAATTGTTCCCATAATCCTTTTCATATTAAATGAAAAAAAGCAATAAATCATTTGAAATTGAACATTGGATGCATACTTACTTGATTATACTTTTGTACTTGGTGATGATTTTTCAAATAGCGTCATTATCCAACACATCCAGTAGAACATTTTTGTTTAAAAATGTAACTTATGACAGTCTCTAAAGGTCAATGACACCTGATAGGTGATTACAAGGGAAATTACTACTACTTTCCAAGGCACCAACACTTTGGTGAAAATTAATGATTTATCAGTCATGTAGAAATTGGGATAATGTTTCCGATATAGTACATAATGCGATATGTTAAAGTTGCCCCATTAATTGCCAAAATATTTCTATTTAGGTAGCTAACCTTCTTTGAATAAATTCAATCACTAAATTTAAATTATGTAAATTCTAAAACTACTATCGTGTTTACAAAAATCGGTTACTATATGTATAAAATAGGTTGAATATAATATAAATATAATATATAAAGTTTGCTACAAATCATAAATACAATAAAAGATATATTGATATAGATATACCGAATTTTAAAATTTAAAAATAAAATTTTAAAATCTATAAACATTTGACCAAAAACAGCGTTCAATAACCAACTGAGAAGTTAAAGCAGTAATAGAACTCGAGATACACGGAAACTCGGTGTCTTCCGCAATCGAATATTGACGGAACAACAAAAATATTGTACACTGCACACTTCCAGCAGTTCCGCAGGCAAGTTTATGGATACGAGTAATTAGTATTTAATGTTTAGTCGAAACGACGTTGAGACGAATGACTATTCGTCGTGAATAATTGAAAAACTGAATAATTTTTACCAATGAAATTAATGATCGTTATTTGCATAAAAATGTTAATCATTTTATGTTTCGCGATTACCTTGTGCCAATTTACATCGCCTACTAACTCTATCTCATACCAATGGGTGTAATACTATCTTTAATAAAAACCTAAAATTTTCACTATATTACTATAGTAATATAGTGAAAATTTTAGTGCTTTAATATTTCAACAATTTGTTAACGTTATTACAATTCTAAGAAAGACCAGGATTTAAACCTTGGAACGTATCTAAACTACTGCGCTACCACAGATTATCCCAACCGCTACTTTATCATAATTGCAATAAAATACATGTATAAAGGATGTAGCGATTTAAGCATTTCAAGTTGAACATCTCGAATTAACCAGTGAATGCGCTTTTCCAAAGTTGTTACGTCGGTGGAGAGAAGAAAACAGGAACATTCCGGAATCGCCGTTCCCAATTTCGCGCCTCGTTCCTAGAAAGCGTTTAACTCTCTTCCAGACTTGCCTTGTTCATTAGCGGTTAATTAAAAGGGAAACATTTTTAAGTTTTCCATGAAAGTTTCTACTTTCAACTTTCAACTTGTATTACCCCAATGCTTTACGTTTACGTTTTTATTCTTTAGGATGACTTCTTGAACAGACACAAAGAAGAATTTAGAATTCTAGACTATTCATAGGCTACTACGAATATGTATTTGTAACGTTCGCAATAAAATGTGTTTCTTGTTGGCTAACCGTAATAAATGAAAATTAAACATTATTTAATCATATCCGTGGATCTAAGTATGACTGTATCCAAACACAAGTTGAGTGGCGTACGCCGTATTAGGAGAGAACATCCAACAGAGGACCTCTAAAGGCTGATGAGTAAGAATTAGATATATGTTGAACAAATTTGTTGTCAGTTGTGAGACCTAGTTCTTGGTGGGTATATCTGCCTAAAACATGTTTCAAACCCAAAGTCAACGTTACCATCACTACGGTTGTGGTGAAGACGAATGCTTGCAGGTAAAGTAACATTCGCTAATATTGCATGAAGTTGTACATTGTTGTACTTAAGATGTCGAGCTGCACGATTTCGCTTTCCTCAAGTTAAATGTTACTGAATAGAAGACGTAAACAAAATACATAGCGGAGTTGAGCGTTTTGCAACGTCGGAACAAGTTGGGTCGCTCCGGAATGCTCTTAACTAACTGTTCTCTTTCCGAAGTTTCCTTGTTCGTTTGCAACTAAATATCTCACATTTTTGACTTGCAAAATAAAATTTTTCAGCGAACCCTGTAATTTTTGCAACGTATGAATAATTAACGTTTGCTTTAGTCATAACCGGACTAAAAAGTTTGTATTATACAAAATTAATCCCGGGTAAGAGCTTAAAAACTAGCATTCGTAGCATCTCTCATTTCTGCTAAGTTGATAATATTATTCGTTACTGATTTACAAACTTTAATTTTTGACAATACTAAATATTTAAAAGGAAGCTACCATCAGTCCAGCACCTCTCCTATTTCAGGCCTGTTGAAAGTTATTTATTTATAAAGTTATTATTTTTTGTACAAAATGCAGAGTTCACGCCTAATTATATATCTACCAGCCAGCCAATCCTTGGCGATGTTGTAACTTGTAACAGGCGTCAAAACTGTAAAGTTAATAAAGACAATAATCATAATCATAATATTTCACACTATTAAGAGTTAATATGTTTAGGTATCTATGATAACTGTGTATAGATGAATAATAAATGTAAATAACATCGGAGAAAATCCAATTGCTGACGTTTTGGCGAAGCATTTTCTAAAACAGAAAAGAGATGCAAATATAAAAGGAAATGTTTCGCGAGTGCCGTCTTCAGAATACATACGAGTATTCGCTTCAAGGAAACAATGTACGGACGATGGCGTGTTGCAAAAAGTCAATTTTCGTTGCGGCATCGTAATAGAAATGAGACGACAGCGAGCACGCTACGTGGTACCTTTTACGTTTTATCACTTACTAGCGGCCGCCCCGGCGTCGCACGGGTAGAAAACAGTATTTCTCCACTATTTTATGGATGTTATTTTACATATAAGCCTTCCTCTTCAATCACTCTATCCATTAAGAAAACCGCATCAAAATCCGTTGCGTAGTTTTAAGGATTTAATTAAGCATGCATAGGGACATAGGGATATAGGGACAGAGAAAGCGACTGTGTTATACTATGTAGTAAAGGTAGTTACTTCCCGACTGAATAGACAGTATGACATTTTTAAAAACAACGGCAAAAAAATTCACTTACGCAACATATTTTAGGATATTTGTTAATTTTAATCTTGTCTGGTTATGTAATTGTAATATCATGCATCATGCATGTTGTGACACCTTATAATTATGGGTACATTCATAATCGAAATAAGCTTAGTAAGTTGCAACTGACTCGGTAAATAATGATGTTTACTTTATCCAGAGAATCCAAACCATTGACTCGCGGAGTGCGATACGGTATGTGCTAGTGAAAATCCCGCCACAAAACACGACCAGTATAAACTACATCTAGATTAGTTTTTTGCGGCAGTAGCGTTGCTAGTAGCAATTGTGTATGAGACACCGCTGTAATTTTTAAGTGATTAACCAAACCGAACATATTGCTGATTACAATTTGGAATTCAATTACACGAAGTAGCGTAACGTGTTGATATTATCATCGTTTGTCCAATTATGTCGCAAAAACAACACTGACAATTTCAACCAAGATTTTTAATGAGCTCCTTTAAATATCTTATATCCTTCTTATCGTGGAGTTCTTCATCGTCATCAGATTCCGAAGGCAAGGTGGGGCGCGGCTTCAGGAGTGGTCCGGGTAGCTCCCTCACAAACACTTGTACCTGGTAGATATACGAAAAATAACAAACATAATAAGTGTCACCGTTTTCCTGAAGGTATTAATGTTCGAGACATTAATCAAAATAGCGATGTACATAGAACCCTTGACTACGACTGCGAAAATATTTTATAAGCCGCCGATTAGTTTTACGAATGTGTATTAATTTGTATCGTATTTGTTCTTTTTTGTATTGGAGCGTGGACCATAATGCATGTGTTTTTATAGGTCTCTCGCCAGAGCCACGCTCAGGTGACGAGTTTTAGATATTTTATCATTGCATAAATAAGCTTATATAATGCAATGATATATTGCCTTGTTACATCAAATTTACACACCCGTTTTTATTAATACAATTATCAATTTATAAACCTTTAATGATTATCTATCAGAATCAAATGCTACGTAAGAAAAAAGCAATAAATACGTTTAAATACAAAGGCAAAAACAGTTCCGCGTAAGTGATTTGCCATTAATATCTCGGTACGGTTTAAATTGTCGATATGCGATCTAATCGGACGAAATTTATTGCCGCGTGGCGCACGAGCGAATAATTTGAATGCAGCTTCAAGTTTTATTTTATTTTAATATTGATTTACAGGTGAATCGACTGCCGAATGTATTATCTTCCCTGTTATCACGGCGTTTTTACGATGGTGTTGGTGGATACTTACATATACATACATACATACATATGTAACTAGAACTGTGCGATGTATGAAACATTTAATTAAATTTCCTCACAACTCATAAATGATCACAGTTTTAGAATTCAGTTCGGAAATGTTACGTATTTTTTCATAAAATTCTATTATTTTGGAAAAATATATTGGAATTTTTATTTACAGTCAAATAAATCTACTTTTTACGTTTTTAAAACAACTGTAGACGTATATCACCGTTTTGATGAAAGAAGCAGAGAGAAAATAAAATCCTTAATCTCTGCCTACCGCTATGGGAAATAGCCGTGACCTACATTTATGTATATACATAAGTACGATTTACAGGTGTAGTTGTCTAAAGTAATCTAGCTATTGTCGTAGAGTACTAATGGAAGTGATATAACATAAAGTCAACAATGTAAATTATACAACAGTTGTAAGAACTTTGTTTTATAGCGGATAACATAAGCCATTAAAACCTTATTTTGAAACTTGTACTGAGCAGTATTCTGCTCCTAATAGTAGGTAACTATCGATACATAGTAAGGATATAGAGATACAAAGCAAATTTGTGCGCTTTTGTGTATAATATGATTTTTTTTTCAATTACTAAGCAAAACAAGAGGGCGATTTCAGACTACTGCTGTCTTTTAATTTATTTACAACCATTTCTTATACTCTTATACCTACTCTTATTAGTGACCTTAAACGTAACAAACATTAAATTTATATGTACTAGCAAATATGAATGAAAAAACTTTTGTTCCGTCACAACTACCTGGCCTTTTACCCTAAACGTACCTATGGACTATCGTATTTCTTCACTAACTCCCTAAATGAGAAGGCAGTAAGCACCGATTGCCAATATCTTGAACATTAGTCACTCTCTTCATACATACACGCTGATTTCGATCAAATAGTTCACACTAATATTGAATTAAATACACCCTAGTTAATACTCAATACCCTAACATAAGTGGCAACTTTCTTCCTCGACTAAAAAAGTTTTGTTAGAGTAGTAGTAGTAGTTAGTACCTACCGAGCATATTTTACCTCGTGGGCCACCAATATCTCTATGCGGTTTTAAACTGTCAATATGCGGGCTCGCCGCACGCTATTTATTGCCCTACGGTTCGAGAGTAGTGTAATAATTCGGGTTTGGCGAATACAAGTTTTGTTACAACCGTTTTTATTACTCGATAGGCAACTTTATGTCAATTTCCCGCTTCAAAGGGAATGTTAAGCGTCGCTCCCGAGAATGTATGTACGTGTGCAGTAAAACATAAAGACACAATCTTAGTGGATTAAAAATTGTAAATTTCAAAAATGGCTCTTCCATGATGGAACCCAAAATAGTTTACTGAAAAAAGTAGGACCCTGAAATAGCCTATTCACCCGTCTGTGGCAAGACTGATACGGAACTTTCAGGTTTTTCTGGCGGAAGACAGTGTTGTTCAGTGCGCCGCATTGAAGCAACAGATAAGTGACCAAAATGCTGTATAAATTCACTTCAAAAGCCTCTATTGAGGATTAAAGGTTGTTAATGATAACAGCTAGGGTTAGTCACAAATGTAGTACTTCAAATCGGATCACAATACAAACGTAATTATACAAAGACTGACTGGGCGTATTAGATAGACGCTTCAACCCTACGAACGCTACAAATGACAATAAATCCTAACGATTACAGTTATCCGAAACATTCCACATTCAATATAATATGTATTTTGAGTATTATAAATTAATATTTGGAGGTTAGCCAAGCTGTCGATAGCGGGTAGTCAATGGGATAGTATTTATTACCTTATGGCTCACCGACCGTAAGTTCTGTAACAACTTGAGCGCAGACCACTTCTCGGTTGGATGAGAGATTTGGTACAATCGCAGCGCACGATGAAACTAGAAGGTATACAAGATAATAAAAAAACTACACCTTGAATTTATATTTCATCATTGTGGGTTTGTATCCGATTGTGTCCGATTTGGAAGCAAATGACTGTTTGTGTAATGTCATAGGCGTTATTTTATAAAAAGAAAATTAGGCATAATCTGTATAATACACTAAATACAATGATAAAAATCATTATTCATTGGAGATATCATTGTGTGAGATTGAAACAAATGCGATATAGTGTCAAGCGAGGAAGGAGGGGTCAATATAGACAGACCGGTACGGGCGGTACCTGAGGATGAACCGAGCCAATACCTTGCCGTACGTCTTACCCTAAGCCTACTGTACCTCTCGAGCCTCTAGTACCTACTGTACTAAGTAGTGATAGCCCACTCGGGAGGTCTTGGTTCGATCCTGACTGATTTATTACGTGCGTTTTATAATTAAAATTTAAATATCACTCGCTATAACGGTGAAGGAAAACATCGTGAGGAA
>DWGJ01000595.1:0-27785 GCA_018246895.1 Aspitha aspitha aspitha | reverse complement strand
CCTAATTTGGGATCAGACAGCCGTGTGTGGAATTGTCCCCAGTTATTTATTATTATTATTATTATTATTATTATTATAAGTTGGTCTTCGAAACGTTCACATTAACAACTTCATTTAGTTGGTTCAACTATAGAATTTGTTGGGAGGCTCGCGACGAATTCCGTCAAATTAATACATTGTTCTGATTCATAAAGCTTTACGTCTACTTTGGCGCGTGGCCAAGTCACTTGCACAATGTACAATAAATACCTACTACTACGACCACTCTTAATTACTTCACTACCATTACAGCAATGCTAGTATATACTACTAGGTCGTTAGTATCGTCATACATCAAAACGTACCTATTAGAATCGTTCTTAATGTTTTTCCTCAAAATATTACCCTCGAGCAATTTCCAATAATGAATCACAATTCTTGTAACTGATAATCAAGTGTTTTTTATTATCCTTGATTTATTGACTGTGCAAAAGTTTCAACACTGAAATGCAAAATGTGCTGACAGATCGATCTACAAGCCAAAACGGAATAAGTATTGGTAAATTGTTGAAGCTGCGTCAGTTAAAATGTAAAATTTACACCTTCGGTAGGTACTTCCACTGCAAACCTAAAACAGACGATCCAGTCATAAAAAATCCTTCATTATTTGTCATCACATCGTTACACTCTCATTTATTATAAACACTCCCAATAAAATTTAATTTAATGTAGGTATTTGATATAAACAACAATATACCTAAGTCTAAGTCTTTATTATTTTCAGGTATTGTTTGTGACATCGACCCGCCATAATAAGGTGGTATAGGGTTAAACTGGCCACAAGCATCGGCGCAGATTTTAGCGACCGTGATAATATGGGGCCAGTAAAGTGCGGTCCGCTTAATTACGATGTGAATTTTGAACAACGACCAAATTTATCTCAATAAAACCCCGCCACCGGCACCCAACGTTGACTAAATTTTGGTCCACAAAATCTATCTAAACGGATTTCTCACGATCAATGAAATACTCGTTACATATGGTTACAAATGTTAAATCATTTTTATTGTTATAAATAAACACATGAATATAAATAATAACAATATTTACATTTAAAAACGGTTCCTTTTTGGGTCGAATGAAAAAAATACATTCTGTATGGATGTATATGTATGTATACATACATAAACATATATTCCCAAAATAACCTGTAATTGCGACCCATACACCTGAAAGACATCAGTGTATTTTTAAGCACCGACACAGGTAAGTACATTCATGAAGGGAATTTTAAAAAAACTTTTATGAAAAAAGCAATACCTAAAAACTGTAAAGGCCACAAAACAGTCCCGTCAAAAAGCTAAAATCGATCAACAAATTCAATTAAAAGTTTTCTACGAGTAATCCAAACCGTAGAACATTAGATAAAGCTCGATTAATTATTACAAAGGCAGCTCTTTACAACATCAGACAAACAAGATTCGTACCGAACTAGACAAAAGCTTGAACTTAACCAGCAATCGCTCATTCATGCGACTACGGAGCCGGCAGTCGGGAAAACTATCCGTCTTTTTTATCCGTTTAGTCGGAATATATCCGTCTCTATCGCCCCGGAAAAGGGGAAATGCGAGAGCAGCTATTTGTTTTTACAGTCGAGCGCCGAGGAACAAATTAGGTGGACAAACTGTTGAAGCTATCGAGGTGTCTATATTCTGCTCCGTAGAAATTATTCTCTTTAAATCTTTTCAGCGAGTGACGAGTGATCTCGATGATTGAATTAGAGTGAAGTTATAGTTATTTTCGTTTCAATATAAATACTACTGAACGATAATTGCGGCGCAATATGTACAATTAATAAATTCTCGTACCGTATGGAACAATCTAAGCTCTCAAAAACACTAACAAAGGAAAAAACTAAGTACTAAATCGTTCCGTTGATAAAAAAACAAACGCACACTATTCGAACGAGGCAACAATGCGTTATACAAAAACAAAATTCACATAATTCATCGATGATGACAATGGAATGGTTGGGAAACGTTATACAAGGCATGCATTACCCAAATATTACTGCGGCTCAGAATTACGAAATGTTTGATATCTACACACTTGCTTAGTAATTCCCTCAAAAAATAGGTTGTTTACAAAGCCAAGCCTCCCGAACATTAAAAAAAGTACTTATAACATCTGTTTGCTTCATAAATACTCCGGTCATTACGCGTGTTTACTACAATATAAATTTTTACTTGGGCAAGATTTATCTTTTCGTTATTATATGACGCATACCTGTAAGGCATGATACATACATAAATATAAACATTTAGAGATTGAGCAAACTTCAAACCGAACGGCAAGACAATGCCCACAAAAACTGCTAACACGAGCGCGAAACGAACAAAAGAAGTCGCAGGCTTCATGAAGCCGTACAGGTGACGTCTGTTCGAGTCGTTACCCGATCCACGTGACAAATCCCCTGATCGGTTGGACACTCGGTCGCAAGAGGGAAAGTGAGCCACGGATCAAAAAGGGAATATCAAGATTATGTGCCGCGCCAGGATGGCAATGAAATTCTTGTAATACGCTAGCCAAACACATAATATTAATAGCATATGTAGCTTTTTGTCTCTATTTCTAACCAGCATAGTAATAGCCTTAAATTTACTTTACGATTGAATGAACAATAGGTTCATATGCCATAAAAATACATAGAATCTATGTGTACTACCATCAACAATAAACGGTATGACGAAGCTAACGACTAGTCGTGAATGATTTTATCAATAACTATTTAAACTCCACATTCGCGTTCATAAGCATCAAAGAATAAAACAATAGGTAACAGTTAAACGATAACAAACAAAACAAAATGTGAATAGCAATCTAAAAATAGAGAGCGTGTGATAAAAATTGAAAGGCGATAGAAGTATCGCCAGCAATCCTCGTGGATAGCCGTGCCGGAGCGGGCGCCAGACCCGCCGGCGCCGGCCGCGCCCGTCGCCGACGCCCGGCGCACCCCTGCCCCGAGCTTTGCCGCTGTACTCATTCAATACCCGTAGGGTTGGCAGGACTGTGTAAGCATCAAACAGCCTTAATAACCAATACGCCTCACTATCAACACGTACAGTGTTTAAAACGACATGTATATTCTAAACCAGTTACATTAAAATGTATGTTAACTGCCGCTTCAAAGTACCTACAGAACAATAAAAGCAGCAATTAATGCGGCAGTTCAAAATGTTACATTTACATAGGTTACATGTTACATTACATATTTCTTACAAAATTATTACGCTTCATTATAAAATTAGGCATACGCGTTAATCAGCATATATGTATGTATGTACCTGTAGTTATGATAAAAGAAGAAGCTTTTTATTATTTCTCTAGCATTAACCAGTGTCAGTTTTTTCCTTTAGGTAAGTCTTACCTAAGATACAGGTCATACCGTAAGACCTGTATCACTAAGATATTTGTTTTGTTAGTATTAAGCAATAACCCATAGAATAAGAATAATAACCAATATTTCTAACATTGACACTTAAAATAATTTAATACTGATGATAAAAAGGAGTCATTAAATCTAAATTGAACGTTTAGCAACCCTAAGCATCCGCAATATAAAATATTAACATCAGGACCGGTTATTGCGTTTTCCTTTTACGAATATGAAAACTGAAGTAAAACATCTACAGTACCTACAATACAATACAAATATTTATATACGTATTTTCGTTAATTTACTTACTACTTTAAAAGTATAGACAGTTGATTTTTTTAACAAAAATGTAACGTTTGCTAATAATACTAATAGGTATTATAAAGCTGAAGAGTTTTGAAATTAATCTTAACAAACATGTTGAGATTAATCTCAAATAGCACACAGTCGGAGTCAGTACAGTGTACTAAAGAACCAAGTTGTAATGTCTCAAGAAACTACATATTTCAAAGCAAAACAAGAATACAATCACTTTTGCTTGGTGAATGAAATTTATATCACTGAGTGCTTTCGCTGGCGATTTCTACATAGGAGAATCTACGTTCCAATGTATGCATATTAAATGCAATGTCAAGTGCATGAAAAAAATGCATGCTTACAAAATACGTGCTTGTCGACTTATTTATAAACGGATAAAACGTTATGGCTACAGTCCTTACAACTACGACTGCTGACTCTAGATTCTACTTAAGATACACTAAAGACGTATCTTTATATTTCTCATTAAGTGCATGATTGATGATATGATATACATATTTCTGTGCGATAAAGAGCGCTGTAGCAAACATTTTATTGCTGTATAATTGAGAAGTTAAGGTTATATAAACGAAGCAATAGCTCCTACTATTAACCGTGTTGTTTCGTCTAGACTCGAGCCACGATTTATGTCTCCACGAAAGCTTAAGTTCTATTTCGGGCTCTACTATTATTCACACACATACGTATTCAAGTTATGACAATGATACGCTTAAAGATGAATTGTTACTTCTGAAACATAAGCAGTTTACGATTCGAACCAAACTAACTCATGACATTTTACAATCATCCTAATTCGATCGAAAGACACATCCCATTTCAATATATGTATTTACTTTCTGCTGTAAAAATAGATGGCGAATTATTGATATCATTGCACTTTGCTATTGTTTAAAGAAAAGTTATCTTTACACCACGTTTCTAAACGAATCGTATCACAATTTTACTGCGAAAAAAACATGGTTTCTAAAACGAAATTGTGCTCACGTTAATTAAATGTAAATAAATGAAAATGTTCACAGGAACATTTGCCTAACGCCGTCCGTCTGTTTAGAGGAGGCTGTAATTGTATAACTTTATACTTGGTACACAAACCAATCTGGCCATAATCCTTCCCCGTGTAAGCGCATGAGTTCACATCAAAGGCGGGCGGGCGGCCGCTCAACATTAACTTGCCGAACATGCTCTGCCACGGACAATGGCTACAATGAACTGCAACGGTTATAAAGCCAATTAACAAGAGGGCTTACTGGAATAGTTTCCTATAGACACATTCATACTGGTGAATATATGTTACGCTATGTAATATGTTTAGTTCATTCTTAGGTTTTCGGCATAGTGGGCAATCCATTCCAATTTAAACATTGTAAATTAAGGAAAGAAGATTAGAATCGTAGAATGAATGTAAGAAGCACCTTACCTCTATGAGGATAGAGATATTTCAGCACACGATGTTGTCAGCCTATGTAATAATAAAAAAGGACCAACGACCAACTTCGAGATCCTGCACTGTAGATTCATAGGACTTAATTTCATAATATATGTACATAGATTTTGTACAATGTATACAGCGTTAACGCAGAGATATTAAGTAGGTATACAATTAGATATTAGATAGATATAGATATTAGGTAAACAGATATTACCGATGTGTAATCAATTTACCGTAAATAAAATTAAAAAAGTTCATTTGAAAAAACCTTGTATCTATATTAATTTATATCACAGAAGGCTGTAAATGTTTTTCATAATCAGGTAATAGAGATTCAAAAGCTTTTCAAATTTAGACAAGAGAAGCGTTTTCTAACAAATATGTATAATTTAAATGATGTTTATGAAGTACCTACTCTATGCAGTAATGGGAAACAGTAAATAATGAACATTTGTTTGCTGGCTACACTTTTGGACCTTTTCGGTCAGCGATTAGACCCTAGAATTTTCGAGGTACCTAGAGTACTTTAAGGATTTGGTTCCAGTTTAGTATCAAGATAAACAAGTCTACGCTCCGCTACTTCACGCTACGTAGTGAAATAAGCTGCATTTACGGATTAACCCATAACTGTAATGGCACGCTAATGCATTACAATCGAGACCTGTAAGTCTTTACTGTGTGTAACCATTCAAAGTCAAACCAGTTGTATATCGTGGCTACGTATACGTTTTATGATTGCACCACTGTTATGTTACCATACCTAAGTCCTTATGTTAACACAAGGTCAAAGCCCTTCATGAACGTTTCAGCGATACCACTAGTATATAATAAAATTCTGATCATTTGTCTTTCCTTATGCCACACATAGAGCGTATATTTGACGCAGTAATTAGGTAATGATAAGATAATAAACTAATGCGATGGCAAAGTTTCGCTAATATAATTATTTAACCATATCAGACTGTAGTATGCAGGTTATTTTCCAATTTCATATATTTTACACATTAACAATAAACATGTGGGTCCTATAGTAACGTTTCTTAAAATATTAACATAATAAAATCCAATCGAAAAATGTTGTGACTAATTTAGAAAGCCGAACGTTTTCGAACGTCAAAATTATCGAGTAATTGTTTGCTATAAAAGCCCAGTACGTTATGAAAGAAAACAAATAAATAAAACCATTATTCTTGAGTTTGCATTTTTTTATAACAAAAAAACACTCAGTGAATTTTCAAAGCAAATAAGTGTTATTTAGCGAACGCATGAGTGATTGCACTGGCGCTATGTTAGCAAAGGGTTTTGTCCATAATCCTTCCCCTTTACTTACCACATGAGTTCACATCAAAGAGATGTGCTAGATCAACATTAATATTAATCGCGATAGGTGTCGTCCCATATACTTTTAGGAAACACTAATAAGAAAACCAATGATTTCGAAAGAATGCCTATACAATACCTGCATGTTATACGTGTATTATATGTATATTTATACCTAGTATTACTATAATTTAATTATGATCTAAATAATGGGCACTTTATATGTGATAACATTATTAAAATAATTAAAAGTTGTAAATTATTGTTAAATTACTAAGATGGTTAAAACATTTATCATGATAAAATACCTCCCGCATTAAAACAAGCGCAAGAATTTAATGCATGCATTTTATTAAGTCTACAGTAAAGTTATGTTTGTGAAATGCAATTATGGAATTATATTTTGCATTTTCGTTCTGACTGACAGCCCATTTGGCGCAATGGTCCTATTGCTGATCTGTGGTGTAGAGGGTTGAGTGCGGGAACGATTTGTTGTGGAGCGAACATTTGAATGGTGGTCTGGTTCCGGGCGTTTTCATTAAGAACCTTAAAGTGTTTAGCTCATAAATAGAATCACAATGCAAAATCGAGTATTACGAAAGTAAAAATTAAATGTATGTACATATGTAATTTGTTAAATTAGGTACTCACTCTAAAAACCGTTACAACAATAATCTAGTACAGCATATTTCATTTGATCGCGACATATCAAGACGACTCCGTGAGTAAATGAAGGTGGAAGAGAAACCCTACGTTGATACAGCCAGACAAAGCGCTGTCTGTTGAGTTTCGCGCGTCCCCAGGGGTGATACGGTTTAGTTTGCTTACCTTACCCCTTCTCGTAGGCAAATATAGCAGCGCAAACACAAGCGCATACCCCTACAAATGTATGTATAACTCACCTACAAACGACAGCAATGTAATGAAACGTGCCCAATTAGACAGATTCCTCGTACCTCCGACTGGAAACTAACTAGCACGCAACAATTCTGTTTAAATACGACGCTAAGAGCTATCCAATTACTTTTCAGATCTACGCTACAAGCTGCACCATTCAAAAGGGGCGTCGTGTGTTTGTAAACACACACTTTCTAGAACTTTCATGAAATTAGATCAAAGATTTTTTTAAGTAATGGAAAGTCAAAATCTTACGTATCGCTTTTCCAACATGAAATGAAGATCATAAGATTGCTTTAATTTTTAAGGTTATATAGTCACGAGTATTTAACACTTGGGGCAGGCAGAGACTAAGGATTTCTACTAGCCACCTTTTGATAAAGTTCTTTCGCGTCTTAACCTGGTCTTTCTATCAAATTCATCGTAGCCAAGCGACTCTCTGAAGCCCATTTCTACCGCTCATAGGAACATTACGTGATAGACGAACCACGTCGCCAGTACTTCGCTTTTTACGCTCTTACGAAACGTGTAATGTATGTATGTAAGTATTCTGTATAAATAGCTGTTTTAGCCAAGATGTTCTCGATCTATTTGCCTCGTCTCTCGGCGAACACAACTATTGCCCGTTCAAGCGGTTTTATTTACAATTTTCATTAAGAATCTAATCAGATCTCCACAATTTCTTGTTATTATAGTATTAGGAATAAAAACATTAAATTACAAATGAAGGGCGTCCGCTAAAAAAGGATAATAAAATTTCAAGTGCGTTTAGTTTTGCTTTGAAAATTATTAGGTAACCATAATTAAAATTAATAAAGAAATTTAAAATTCATTTTAGAATAAAAGCCCGGCTTATTTTTTGCACTTGTATTTTTATGTGCGTTCTCACGATAACAAATCAGTATTAATAATGTTTACACGTAATTAACATAGTTAAATATACAAACCATTCGATATAACCAGCAGATTTTTTTGGTGGAGAAGAAACAAGAATAACATTTAATAGGTTTTCATGTAACACAATTACACGTTATTTCTAGTTATATATTTCACGTTATTTTTATTACAACTAAACAAAACGAATATACTAGCGTAAGCGTGAAGTATAAACAGCCATTAACAAAAGTGTCCCCGCTCTATTTGTCTCGGTTCTCGCCGAACACGACCGCTGCCCAGCGAAGCCTCCGAGCAGTTTGCGTTAAGGATTTTATCACTAAGGCCGCTCTTGAGTATTGACTTGATTTACTGAACTAGCTTTTGTGTATAGATGGGTAACATAGTGAAATATACATACATGTCTGAAACGAACTGAACCCATGTAGAACATGACTTCAATAGAACAAAGAACAGACTCTGAACAGAGATATTTGGCGCTGGGTACTTTCTGCCTAGCCCATTAGGGATCTGGCCTGATGATGTGTACGTAATTTCAAGAAATTCAGGTAAATGTAAAAAAAATCTTAAAGAAAATTGTACCTGTGAATTAAATGTAAACCCAAAAGCTTCGAATGATATATTTATAAAAGAGTGTCTGCTTTATTTGTATCGTACAAACCGCTACCACCGCCTTCTCCCTATTGTTTACGTTAAGGATTTTATAGCATTTCGTGTGGCTTCGGAAATAGAATGATGCTCTTTCTAAATAGAGATGACATTATATCAGTTTACTGTATATTTTCTACAATAATTCAAATAGTAATAACCTCTACCTATACATCCAGAAACTGAAAATAGCAAACAAATAAGATACAAAGATGGAAAATACCTAGACTTTAAATAATGAATTTAGTAAAAGACATCGCAACCCTCTCTTATTTTATAAATTGCAAAAGAGTCAAAACTAACAAATGCCTCCTGGTATTGTCATTTATACAAGCGATGTCGATTATTGAAACGATCGTAGGAAACTCCGACTCTCCTCGGAAGTGACATGGCGCCGTTCGGCCCCTAGAGCTGTTTTTGACATACCGATAGACATCAACAAAAACGACCTTGTCGCTATAGTAATAAGAACTAATATATATCCATTGATGTACCCAATATAATATTTCGGATCGCAGAAGCCATCGTCGCGAGTGAATTTTCCTTTTATTGTGTTAGCGAATGCTTATTGTATATCCAAACGTTTTCCCCATTGTTAGAGCACAAAACCGCACCTTCCTGGTATTACTTTACAATTGTGAGATGATAAATCGCTAAGGCGATACATTAAGTCCTTTCCGAAACAGGGCATTGAATAGCATTTTAGTTTCTATTGTTAAGTATAAACTGAGCGTGTAATAAATGATTTGAATGTACTGAATATTATAAATATCATGTACCTACAGTAACTTCGCTTGCATAATTTACGAATAAATAGATATTTTAAGATTCTTACCTCTTCCTCAGTTGTAGCGGTGTTCACGGAGTCCATACTCTGACAAAGTGCGAGTTCCATGTTCTTGTGTTGAGGAGAAGTTGCCCGCGGCGAAGGTTGCTGTGGCGGTACCAGCGCGCCTGGAGTCGCTCCTGCCGCCTGCTGCGTCCCTGCGCCACCCGTAGCCACGGGGCTCTGAGCCGCTTGCAGACCTTGCGCCGCCTGCAGACTCTGAGCCGCTTGCAAGCTTTGTGCCGCCTGAAGACTCTGCTGAGCTTGTAGCGACTGCAGCGACTGGTGTGCCAGGTTCAACTGATGCTGCTGCACAATGCTTTGTTGTACTATACTCTGCTGCACTTTGATGTGCTGATGCACGGCGAGTTGATGTATTGGGTGCAGGGTGGCGGGGGACGTGGGGTATGGAGGGGAGAGCCGCTGACGCTTCACTTGCGCACTCTGAAGCGCTTCGTGCAGCCTCTTCACCGGAAGGGGGCTCTGGCCGAGGTTATCCACGGCTGTGTCTGGGCGTGCCGGCCGAGTCGCTTGACTCTGGCGAGCACCGACTGTTCAGTGACAGGGTAGGACACACGCGCGACGCGACGTGCTATCGATATCAGCGCATCGACAACGGCGCTGCACTACGCGCGTTGCGGTACGTAAATTAATTGACTAGTCAATTTAAAGGTTGTTACAATAAAGGTTTATTGCACGCCTAAAGCGATTGTTTATTGTTTGTCTCGACAACGTCTCGGTACTTGTATTTTCATTCGTCTGAGTTAGTGCTCAGTTCGTAAAGCGATCCTGAAAAGAAGAAAACAAAATACATTAATGTTATGCAGGCTGACGTAATTTTTGAAATATTACCTACATAATGATAATGGATAAACGCGCACGGCAGCCCGGCGCTCGGTGAACAAGTTTTATTCGTGTGTTCATGATAATTTTGAATATTTCCCTTCTTTACTGACTCTAATTAGCGTGAGAATCCTCATAATGCGTTCACCAACGAACCGCTAAGTATCCTTCGGGATATTTCAACCACATTTAAAAATTGTATTGAGAACCAAGATTTAGGATGTCAGCCAAAAATAAATAAATAATAAATATTCAAGTGTCAAGACTAATTTCAATAGAATTACTGAATTCAAAATATTATGTACAACTCGACAGAAACTGACGCACCGAAACTTATTTATTTAGGACATTTTAGTAGTTTACAGTACGCCTATTAGTGAGATATACCTATTCCTTTAAGTCTATTTTGGTAACAAAATATTACGTGTACAATAATCAAACCATTAATACAATACATCACTCATAGTGAACGTTTAATGATATTGAGTATAAACTTATTTTCATGTGTTATTTATTTGTGGTAGGTAATTTAAAACAAAGAAATAAATAAGTATTATATATATAAGTATATGAATTTACTACCTATTTATTATGTTTTAATTACTATAAAAGTGACCTTGAGTTTCATATCAGATATTAAGAGAATAGTTAGGCTGTCGTGTGGGAACAAAATAAAATTTTAAGGCAACGCTTTTAGGGTGCATTTTTGTTTGTATAAATATGTTATTTTAAAATGTCAAACAACCGAATGCACACATGTGGGTGTCGGTCCGCCATTTAAATTGTTACTCATAGCAATAAACACGTAGAATCATCTAAATTAAAGACTGATGATATCACTGGCAGCAATTTAGTAACTAATGTAAGGCCCCGAGTTATTCTAGAAGCATATCGATATTGCGGGCCAGCATCGTTTAGTAACATTTGCACCTGGGAGCGTTAATGAATTTCTTACGTTGTGCTTGTTAGCGTTATATTTCAAATGCATTAATTTCACCGCGAGCAATATTTGCCAAGTTATCGCAATTTCGTAAAGCCAAATTCTTGTATGAATCATTAAGTAGTTGTTTTTATGAAACCATTGTCATCGCAAGAACATAATGTAAACATATTTTTGCGGCACAACCACTTACGATAGATCATAAACGTAAAATATTTCGATTGAAGACATAAAACGTACGGCAGACGTAAATTTTGGCGACGAAAATAACCAAATAACAGGCAAGTAACGTAAAAACAAACAAGTGATAATACACTGGACGGAGTCAATGTGTAACAATTACTTCGGCCAGTTTGCGCCAAGGTCGATGGTTTTTGCCACAAAGCGTGACTAACGTGCTCACAAAAAACAAACTAATGTACGTCTGTAACAAAGCAGCACATCTCCTGTCTCACGATACAAATTTGAATACCTAAGTTTTTTCGGTAACTATAGATATTCATGTATATTTATCACAAATATCCCTTTTTTATACACCTACATATTTTATAGCACCCACTAATGTGGTGGTCTCTTGACAGTTCATTATTACACACAACTAACAAGATATAATTGCACCAACACTGTTGAACCAATGCAAAAACATAAACAAACGCAGTATATAAAATGCCTCCAATTCCCACTCTTGATAAGTGAAACAAATATTTTTATCTCTTGGACCGCGTTCAATTCAATATACTTCAATTTATTTTCCATTTTACATAATAATTTTCCAACATTAACATCATAAGTTTACGGCCGCAACGTATTATGCATATGCAGTGGTGTCATACTCAAGATGAAAGCGTTCTTAAAGATTGTTCGCACGGCAGCATAGATGAAATTATCTAGTACACCTTTAATTAAGCTTTACAACACCAACTGCAAGTTAGACAGTGTCTGTAAATTGTAGGCACTGACTATGTAATGAAGTGCGAGTTGTATTGAGCTGACAAACTCCAGCAACACTTCGTTTAGAAACTTAATTATACATTACAAGCTATGTAAATATATGCACCTTCTAGCAACGCGTCAAGCTAATTTTATGCATATCTATTGAGGTTCGCAATCATTATAACAAAACAATAATGCCACCAAATTACTTATGTAATATAACTGTCAAATAAAGTGGAAATTCTTCACCTATTAGAAATAAAAATATCAATACATAAATCCAACTTGCAACTACCGAATAATATATTGGAGTTTTTTAGCTATCTAGATTCAAAAAAAGGAAGCAAGATCTGAAAGAGGTAGCTTTAAGCATGCAAATGTTTGCCTAGTCGGTATCTGTATCGCGCTTCTGTATGCATCATTGTGTCATCTTGTAGGAATGTGGAAGTAACACGGGAACGACATCAAAAATGTGCATGTGACCGTGAAGGTGTGGTGTTATGTTACATTTGCATTGTTACATCACAATACAAGCACTGCCACCGGACAGATCATTGTAACTAATTTAATACAAGATAGATTGCGTTAAATAAAGAAATAAGGATATAAAGAACATCTCTACGCATTACAGTACCTAAATCTGTTTAGAGTCTAATAAGAATTTACTGGTTTCGATTGAATTCGATTTCCGAAAATTTTAAACAGTTCCTAAAGATTAAATTAAACAACCATAACAAATAAAGCTTGGAAGTGTGCAATGAAAAATATTTAAATCTGGTGTTGTGGATAATTTAATAGAAAAGCTCATTTCATATCAATCAACAAAACCATGCGACGTCTACACGAAACGAGCAAACTTTAACGCTTAAAGAAAGTACAGTCGCGAAGAAAACAACCGGCAATATTTCCTAAGCCGTTGAATACTTTAATCCGTCCGTGTATTTACGCTGCGGTGGAATGGAACTCGTGAACTAATTCTTGCTTATGAGAAGAGCATATTCGCACGAGAATATTTGTACATTTAAAATACCGACCTAAACAGTTTAAGATACCATGTAACAGCAACATAAACACTAACTAAACGGAGCACAAATTTTAATATAGGCATACATTAAACTAAGAGCCGATAACATTTATTACATGAATTGCATTAAAAAACATATTGATGAAGTCCTCATTTTATTTTGGACGTAATCAGCTTGAAAGATATTAACTGTGTAATGAGGGTGGATCGTAATTATTACATTTTCCCTCTATTTTCTAAACCACTGAATACTTTAATCCGCCACGGTATTAATAGCATAGCGTAAACAAGACCCATCTCGTGCAGTATCCATCCGTTATAACTACTAAGTCCCAGGAGCTCGCATCGACGGGACTTCGACAAGTGCGCGATTTATTAAGCAAAAAGATATCCCTCGACACCACTGTTGGGGTAGTATTGCTATAATAAATTAGACCAAGATATTATATAAGAGTAATAAACAAGAGTATTTAATAAACTTTAGACAGTAATAGAGTATTTAATAAGCAAGAGTATTTAACAAGTTCTAAAGGTGTATCTTTTTTAGATTAATATGAAAGTGCAAGAAAATTCGAAGCTTCGTTTAATAGATCCACTACCATTAATAGTATTTTCACTAAATTATCTTTTGATAAACATTGATATTGTTATTAGTAACAGAATTTTCGACGCATAGTAAGCTATTACCAGAATAATATTTCGAATTAAGTAAATAGGTCGAAGCCTTACAATTTTTCGAATAAGGTCATTATTGTAACACTGTTGTCAGGCTAATTTATTATATTGGATTACTTTTGTGCTTTGCACGAATGGATAGGAAAGTATTCACACTGGAGTATCTTGTCAGAAATAGCTGAAGCCGATAACACGAGGCAAAGATTTATGAAAAACTTACTTTTTATGAATGACTTGAAAAATAAGATACGATTATAAGCATTTAATGAATCCCGGCGCAGTGAGTCACAATGTTATGATATTGATAGATGAATACTGTATGCTGGAACCAAACACAGATATAATAGCTGTATGTGACTAAATACTGTTACATTGTACATATAGAAATATAGTATGGCGGTTGTTACGAGTTATTCGAACATGAAAAGAGTCTTACCGTTATTGGGGAGTAAATGTATTGTACACTAGGAATACGATAATTCTGAGTTAGTAATTTTGTGTGAAATCATGTTTTCACATGCTGCCAATTTAACAATTTGCTACACAATGTGATTTATGTACTTCATTAAATAACAAGTACATGTAAGCAATGATAGCCTAGTGATTGATATTTCAGCCTTCTCCTTCAAGAGTCTGAAGATTCTAATCTCAGCATTAATTTCGAAGTCTACAAGATCGTTTTAACGGTGAAAGTAAAGGTCGCAAGAAATTCTTATTATACGAGTACCTTACAGTTGTCTGTAATGCTTTGTAAGAAGTGTAGTCTGCCAAACCACACTCGGACAACGTTATAACCTTAAGTTTTCTCAATATAAGCATGTCCAAGAGAACAATAAAATGGATTACTAGAAAATAACCATAACATAGTCCTGGACCATAGGACATTGTGAAAGTATTTGGAATATGCCTTTTTTAATTTATATTCATTCATGTTCGGTATACGAATTTAATGTATCCAATTAAAAACGGTGTGCATTGTATGTTTTTGAAGTATCCGAATCGCTATTCCATAAATGTGGCTAACAAAACAAACCCATTCAATTAACTACGTCGGTCGGGCGACCAATGAAACCATTCGCGTAATGAAATTTCGACAGAAATATAAACTGGCCGCGGTACGCAGAGCCAGAGACAACCATGTGCGGAAGTATAATGTATAGGTACCATCTATAATTTCAAATCGGTGTACTTCAAATATTTATGTGTTACGTATCACAATTTATATAATGTGACTAGGAGTATAGCTTTACAGCACTATTATAGAAACGTAAAAAAAAAAATTATATACCACTTACAACAAATTCTAACCTTATAGCCAATCATTATGCATTTGCTATGAAGATGATAGAAGTAAAATAAATATTTAATTAATTATTATATTTTTACGTGGGCACTATTCCCTGAGGCATTTCGTGATTACCGACAAGGATTGGCCCGTCCAATGAAACATCTAAGTCAACTGTATTATGGTTAAAACCGTTATCAGATATGATTTCTAAAGTATAAATTTAAATTAACACTACACAACATTAACTATACTAAAGCTAATTTCACCGCATGGTACGAACCTTAAAATTAAGATCGGTAATGAAACCTTACTTCTCATGAAAATATATAAATTCATTGAACCCCTTATTAGCATGTCTTTTCTATTTTTACTATTCTCTAATTACGAAAGTGCTTACAAAAATTTGCACTGGTGAGTTCTTGTGAGTGAGAAGAAAGACAGCTTTGTAGTTTTTAAGTCCATATTCATATTGTGTTACCGCAAATTGAATCTAATTGCTACAACGAAGTGTTGAATCAGTCCGCCCGAGCGGGCCTCGATGACCTAAATTGCTCCTATTTACCCACTTAGGATAAGAACACCCACAGACCACCTGTTTATGGAATAAATTTTCATGACATAGTGACATCAGTCGTTGAAACGCTACCATCTTGACCCTTACACTTTATCAGTTCTCCAACCTATACATTGTTAGATCGATATTTTGATGACATATTTTGCTATCGACAATAAAATCGGGGAAAATTAATAACGTTCAATGACGACCGTTTGATTTCTAATGCTCTTGTATAATAAGATCGACACAGTTTGATTGTATTGTTCAAAATAACCTTTCCCACGTAGGTATATTCAAGTAGCCACAAACCAAAAAATGACGATAATTTTTTCAAGGTATTTTTTTAGAAACCGCAGCGTCAGTCTTCACTCTGGCAAAATAAAAGCTATGTCCCATTTAATTAATGACCCAAATAAATTTTATTGCGGGAAATATTTACTTTTACTCAGTTACGGCCGTTAGTCGGCCAGTGCTGTTGAGTTATTCTTAACTAGTTTAAATGCTGTATTCAGTTTTTTCATAATAGGGATCCAAATGTAACAACATAGAACAAAATATTTGATGACACTAATTGACTCAAGGTTCTATTATAAGCATCCAAATTATGAAAATGAGGTTAGGCAAAATATTTGACAATTGGAAACCTTAAATCGTTGCTTGTTAAAATGAGTAAGAACTGTTAATAAAATTATCAAATTACATCGTTTTATAGATAAAATCAATGGTATCCAGTGATATTCCGGAACACACGAATCTATGAAATTCGGTACAAATCCTGTCCGATTGTACGGATTATATCTATCATTTTGACTTTAACATCCGCATAGTGAAATTCGGGGAAATCTATTTTCAATGAGTGAATGTTATGGTCGAAGATTCTCCGACTAAGGCTGGAATTACGTGAATTAGCATCGTTATACCAAATATTTTAATGCTGAGTCGTAAATAAATCATTCATAAATTGAAAACACTGGAAGATTTATTACATTAGGGGCATTAAATTACTAAAATTATAAATATTCCATGATATCTCGCAGTCAGAAAATAGAATTCATTGTCAAGGTCCAAGTATCTAGATCTAAATATCAACAATAAAATAAATGTAACAAACAAACTGTTAGCTGTAACTCGTTGATAGTCGGTTTTGTGGTGCTGTCATGTCGTGACGCAATAAAACCGGCACAATGGCAGGCCTTGGTACAAGTGACTATTCGAAACGGACTCGCGGTAATTACGGCACCGAAGTACTGAAGAACGAATGGACAACAAAAAAAACGTGTAATAACAGAGGTGTACGTGGAACAGAAGCGCGGAATGCGAGCGGGACACGCAACAAAAAGTTACTAAATTACAATAAATAAAACTTTTTCACGATTCCAATGCGGTCTGATTCATAGCGTTGCTAAATATCCGTCTTTAATTTGGAGTATTAAGTATTTTGAATCCCTTATTTGACCGGCTGTCAGAGGCACTTAATTATTAATTATTGTACACTTTTCTTTATTTTTTGTGTGCCTTATGTAATACAATGTTTCTATGGTCGTTCGAATAAAACGTTCTTATTGTTATTCGTAAGTAGTATCGGTACTTAAAGTTAAAGTAGATGTATTAAAATATATCGTACTATGAAAATAGGAGTAAATATGTAGCAATTTTTCCCCATTCGTACATCTAAACGTCTCATTTTTTTCTTCGGAATAAAATTATTTTATTGATCTATCTTACCTATATACCTTACCTATATTAATAGGTATACTTGTAACAGACAGGGTTCACTATTTATCATTAATTTATTGACGTCAAGCTCCATTATCATATGATTCAATTAACCTTTCGTCTTACCCATTACTTAATTTCACAGTTACGCTCATGAGGCGATCCTTCTCACTCATTGACATCAATTAAAATTTTATTGAATCTTGTCTGTTTATTACTTATTAGATAATTGTTTAATTTAGATTTCATATGTTCTCAGTTAACCACATTCAAGTGTACTGTATGAAGAAAATAATGAATGTAGAAAAAGCACGTCAGGTTTAGAGATGTCTGGTACTTGGGACTTACTGCCTACCCCGTTAAGGCCCGGCGTGATGGTATATTCATTACGTGCCTATTAATGTAATTAGTGAAGGCAATCTTTCTCTTTTATCGATTCAATAGACATAATAAGAATATAAAATATCGCACTGTCGAAACATTCCCGGGCGATAAGCTACCGACACTTATGAGGGAACATGTGAGAGTATTAGAACTCGACCGTGACAGGTGAGTGCACTGAGCTAAATGCGCCACCCGTCTTGCACGGGTACATTTGAAACCATAAACCGTGAAAAATCACCCATGTACAATATATGAACTTCAAACAACTAAGGTGTAGTAGGTGTTCAAATAAATCATTTCACAGTTGTAATCATATTCTGTCAACTTTTTTACTTTAAAAGTACTATACTATAATGGTTCTTAGTGGTAATATATACAAAAATATGTATATACTTAATGTAGGTATGTATTATATTAAAAAGACATGTTTCAATCAAAATAATCATGGTATAGGGAAAGGGGAATTGTTTTACTCCAAATTTAAGGCGTGCGGGCCACGGGCTGTAATGAATAAATCAAAACTACTGGATCGATTTTAGTCATTTTTTCAGTGAGTGCAATAGGCTATATATTTTATACCCGTGCGAAGCCGGGGCAGGCCGCTAGTCTTTATTAAATGTAACAAAAAATCATGTTTTTCGACAGTTTTATTCGTTAAGTGCTAGACCGAGTCTCCTCTTATGAACCCAGAGCCCCCCCCCTGAAGTGGGAGACGGAATTATAAACCGCTAGTCTATCACAGCTTCTCACAGGAATATGCATGTGTAAATCAAATGTATAATTAATCGCTGGAATGTTGAGCAGTTATACATTATTATACATGTATACGCGTTAATATAGGAACAGGAAAAAACAAGTTTAATGTCAAAAGGTCGAACGAAAAGCATCAATACCGGAATTTATATGACTATTAATGCTATTCATATTAGTGACATCAATATTACAACACATTATTTATTTAACAATACTATGATATTATAAATTAAAATCCGTAGTAATAACGCCGTGACTCGCAAACCGTCAAGTTATGTTCCCCAGCAGAGGAAGCACAGGTCGAGAGAAGTTCGGTAGGAGCGGAGGATAGTACAGGAGTACGAGCCTGGGGCCCGCTGAGCACTGGACGATGATGAAACAGTTGGAAGTGGGAGGAGTCACTCACTTTAAACCTCACGTTACGCTACTAAAAGAACATTTTACGTATAAACAGTTGTTGAGAACGAGAGGGATAAATGAAGCAGGGAAGCACGCGACGAACCGCAACGTACGAGTACCTACATACGCACCTCACGGTTTCTCTCGGTGGCGACTTTCGGCTTGAAGAACAGCTGATTGACGAAACCCAGGAACATGAGCAGGTAGAGGCCGGCGTGCGTGAGGGCCGCCGTCAGCAGCGAGCACTTCTCGAAGGAGCCCGGGAAGATGTCGTGCTGCGACCAGTCCATCCACGGCGCGCCGCGCTCGCCGCCCGCAGACATCCTCTGCGAACACCGACAGACCTCCCCGACATCAGCCCTCCAATCGATGCTTTCAACTGTACAACGATTACAAAATGTAAAAAATCTACTTATTTGAAATAAATAAATACAGCTGCACAACTAACAGTACTAACGAAGCTATTATGATCGTCGTGATCATTGAAACGTTAAAAAACAATAGAATAATAATAAAATGTCACCGTAAATAATTATAATTTTCCAGAGCGTGCAAGGTGAACTGTGGCAAAGCGGACCTAACCGAAGCGAAGACGACGATGCACTAATTGTTACTTTATAAAATATCTCCGAGGAAACAATCAAGGAAGGTTCAAATCGACAGGGCGACGCGCGAGCAAAGGAAAACCGAACAAAAAAATAGCTGGATTATCCGCGTACGACACGAGGAGAACGAGCGGGCGCCGCCGCTCCCGCAGCGCCACGGACCGACCCCCGACCGCTGATCTGAGCCTCAATCATACATAGATTGAAACTAGCACTTATTTTGCTTACTACATGTTCGGTGTCGTCTTCATCCAGCATAATTTTAAAGCAGTAGAAATGGACAACATTTCAATAGTTAGCATTGATACTTTAATCTTATCTAAATATTAATTGAAACTTTATACAAGTAATATTACCACGCAACGTATCCGGTACTTCGAGTTCGTAATTTTACCAATTAATACACAACGTAGGTCGGTAGCAATTGATCGAGAATTCAGTAGTGTTGGTGGGCAGGCGAGCGCGTCAAGGTTTCTCGATCCAACGTTGATAATTGTGGAGCGCGCCTGCCGATTGTTGCGCTCCAGGCGTAATACATTACGCGACAACAATATTACGAACCATGAGAAGGACCCGCCCGGCCCGCTCGCCGTGCGCCGCTCGCACGATTTCACTTTTTATAGGTGTTTAATGTCACTGTCGTTCGCATACTGCATTTTAATATCCACCTTATCACTGCTACTCGCTGTCATACTTCACGTTTCATAAAGCTAAGTAAATTGAATTGCTACACGGAGACCGAGTAGCGAACGTTTAGGTACACGCGTGTACCGTCCTCCCTGGCCGCCACGAGCTATCTAAATATACGGCCAACACGCCAATGGTTCCACTACGTCAAATACACATTATTATGTATTTAGTAGTCAATAATAAGTAGAATTGGGCCAATATCATGCACCACTATCTGATCCTATATTAGACAAATGGCTGCAGGTGTTGTAGTAGCCTGATACCTCATGAACTTATATAATTACATATATTAACTTACTACTATATACTACTTATACAGATACGCTTCTATCCACGATGTGGACTGTATGGAATCAGAGTGTAGTAATTTCATTCCACTACAACATTAATACTGTTATTTATGGATAGAGGGCTAGAATCAACAAAGAACATTAATTTAAAACAGTCCTCCAGTCCAATGTTTGTCCTGGATTGGATTTGAACCCATATCCTCCAGTTTAGCAGTCGGGGCTTCTGAACACTACATGGCAAGGCCAGTCAATTACCTGATATGTTGTAATGTATTAAAGTGGTGAGTGCATTGCTTGGGGAGCTCTGAATCAATTTAGCAATTTTTAAGGAAACAAAAACAAAAATTTTGAAATGTAAAATATTGAACTAAGACGTACCACTATTAAAACTTGAATAACAGGTATAACAAACAATTAATAGATAGAATTTGACTGTCGCTAGTCAATTGACTGTGCTTGTAGCACCACACACTTATGCAATTTATATTCAACAGGTAGGTGCTCAGTACAAGAACGTTGTGAAGAATCCTGTGTACCTTACAAGTGTTCTATAATATTTTGTGGGATGTGTTGAATCTGCTAAGCCATACTTGACCAACAATGTGCAAACTATCACTTAAAATTGTCTTATTATGAGAAGCCACACAAGTCCTATTTTCGACCAACATAAAGGATTGAAATAAAAAAAGGAATGTACAATGTACTTATGAGTACAGGTAGACAGGATCATTGGCATTATCCAATATGGCTGCTTCATGCACGCACACGGCACAACCTTGTGTATTGTATATTATGTGTTGTAGTATTATTTGTATTGTGGCCATTGTGTATACGAGGGTTACAATTGCATCAGTTATTCTATATGCAACTATTGATACATTTTTGCTTCAAGTTGATTTTGTTTTTTAATTTTCTGTTCCTAACTGATGTTGGGTTTATGGAATCACCATCAGATTTTGCAATAATTTTATAATCAATAATGTCCCAATATCCGGTTCCTCAGATAAAACTGACTGCTGGTGAGCACACATCTCGGTGTACAAAACATCCACAGTGGCCAAGTCCCAATTCTTCTTTTCCACAAAACTAAAACTGTTTCTTGTTATTGTGTTACCTTTCCTGGGTTGCACTGTTGTTTGAGTTCTAATTGTTTACAACCATCATATTTGGATGAGGTACTTTCAATGTGAAACCAATGTTTTTTTATTCTACTTGGTACCCGACATATTGAACGTTTTGTACATAATTTTTGAAACTACACAATACTCAGTATATAAAATATAAGCAAAGTTGACTTATAACTAAATATCGATAGTAAGTTTAGATATTTATGATGTCCTTGTGATTGGTTCCTCACCGGGTGTGCTAGTAGGAATTTGTTCAGTAAATTAGCACCATCAATATACACTATACTTCCATTCAAACTTTTCTATGTGTACATGATTGTCACTCATAATACAGGATAATTAAATATCAATTAATGGCAGTTTTTATAAATAACATACTAATAAAAACGAAAAATACATAGATAGTGTTAATAAACGGATGGTTTTGGAGAAAATTTCAAATAAATAACAAATTTGAGCAGAAGAGGTCATCATCAACAAGCATTACTGACCACTATGGCCGTGCATCATCACGAACCAACTTCTGGCAAACCGCTTTCGACCATGACCGTAGTTTCATGAGCTGTGTTGCCGGCGAAAGTCCCCAGTAAATCAGAAATGCACCAGTTAAAGTTGTGTAAAATAAATTAACATCTACTTACGATGACTCCATTATTAGATTCTGCCGATTTTATGAAGCCGTTCGGGTGTCGGTGCACTTTGCCATTTAATGATGACCGATTTTCATTTTGTTCTAGCAGCTTTTCAGGCAATTCTGTTTTATTTACTTCAACACAACCGATTACTTCTGCAGTAGCCATGCTTATAATATTATGAACGGTCTGATATGATTGATCCGATCCGATTCGTCTGATCTGACATTAACATGTCAGTTACTTTTGTCCATGTCGCTGTCATTTCTGACAGCGTATTAATGACACGGTTGTTGATTGTTGATAAACTATTAAATGTTGTTATATTAAGAAATATTTGTAAAAAAACATGACATGTGCGATTGATTTAGTGCGCATAAATTATCATATTGTAATCGACATTTTATTTTCTTTTGTAAAATGCAGAATACTTTATTAAGAATGAAATGCTTTAGATAATAAGACGTTAGTACCACTTTTGTCCACATAAACAGGCTTGTCTAGAAATATTTAGTACTAACGTTTTTAATATATAATTAAACTTAAAATTAATGTCTTTTCTTTTAAAATTAATGTCATATTATTTCAAATGTACGTATTTAATTTATTTTAATATCTCATATATAACATAAATTAAATCTTTGCACGATTTGCTCAAATACTTTTTTGTCCCAAATTAGCAATGTAACAAAAACTAATCGTATCTGAACAAACCCGTAAATAAGTGTATTAACTGTGACAACATTGAACATTGAAAGATTATCTGTACCTACGTTAGGAAATGCGCGCGTCGATAAAATTGTATTATAGCACAGGTTTCGTAAAGTCAATATATCTACCATTTACCGTAATTTTTCTTGATCATATTGTCATCGATTTATCACATGTTGTTGAGTTGACTTATATATATTATTATTTGCACTATTTTAATCTACTTAGTATTGACCGGTCATAAAGTCGCTCCGCATATCGATAGCGTCGAGTCGAATGCGATGAGTAATACAGTTTCTCTCGCTGAGTGACGTCGTGCAGCCGGCGAGCGGCGCGCAGACCTCAGTTCGACACGGCGAGGAGGCACGACAGGACCGCCTCCGCACACCGTAGCACTCGCGCTACCGCACCCACTATCGATCACTTTCTAGTCTTTTATTTCTTAAAAACACTCTTAGTTTAAAATGGATAACGCGGATTTATTGGGAGGATTCGCGAGCGGTGATAATGTTCCTGCCGAAACACTCGCGCCGCAACCTGCGATGAAACGCGATCAGGACTCCACGGATGATTTTGAGCATCTGGACCGTGAAGGTAAACGCGAAGCCGGCGAGTCGCCGCAGCACAGCGCTCGCGTCGCCACTCAGAGCTTTCTGGACGGGGAGCGGGACGAGTTCGTGGACACTCCGCGAGCACCGTCCGTCAACGATAAGTTAGGGGACCACCTCGCCGACAAATTCACCGACAGCGAGTCCGATGCCGACACGGCCGGCGAGTCGCCGCTGCATCGCCCCGAGCTTCCGAAGCCCGGCGCTCCCGCTAGTGAGCCGCCGCCACAGCCTCTGCGCGCCGAGCCGGCCGTGGCGGACCCTACGCCCGCGACGGCGTCCGCTCCGGTGCTCCCTCCTGCCAAACCGGCACCAGAATCAGTCATTGAGAAGCAGCCGGAGGCGAAACAAGAAACCGTGATGGAAACGAAGCAGACGGAGCCCATACCGGAACCGACACTTCAGCCGACGCCGGCACCGATTCAGCCAAAGCCGGAGCCCCCGCCGCCCAAGGCGCAGTCCGAGCCGGCTCGCGCCCCCACAGCACACGTGATCGAGGCCGAAGTCATTTTCTGCCAGATGGGACTCGGTAAGCTCGTTTGAAATTTTATTCAAGTACTTCTAGATATTCCACATGGTGATACATTTCAGCTTTCGAGTTACGTCACGCCTTAGACTTCTCCGGCCGTCCACTTCAGGCGTAACGTAAATCAAATAAGATAATGGCAAAAATCCATAAGTTCAGAGCAAAGCTAATATCAATATTATTAGGATAATGGAGCACGATACGTTGTTATAATGAATGTTATCAGGGAGCATTATCAAGTTTACGCGGTCGCATATTTCCGACGGGACGCAGACGAACCAGTGCATGTGTTTTTTGTGTAAGGAAACACAATGAGACCGGCCACGTCGTTGGCGACTTTTAAGAGTGAGCGCCTTGAAGCGTGAAGCGGGTGTCGCGACTCGCGGCTGCCGGCTCAGGGCTGGCTGCTCGCTCGCGGCCGGCCAGCCGCGCGCCCGTCATGGACCCCGGCGGTCCCGGCTCCTCGAGCGGCTTTATATTTATTACTTATATTTAAAGACGAGTTTTTTCATGGTTTCACGTCGTATCGTTATGGTTATACTAGAATTAGATTTGTAATATTTTCATTGTGCTTATTAAATGTTTAATATAAACGATCGTTACAAATAATGAAACGTGGGGGGTGGTGGGTGGTGGGTGGCGGAGCGGCAAGAGCGTTGACCGCCGACCGCTGCAGCGAGAGACGGGCTAACGGCACCCGCTGAAAGCCCGCGCCGCAGCGGCCCGCATCGCCCGCCCCGCGCGTTGCTCGCGGAAGGAAACAGTGTCCGCGCGATATGCAACTCGCCGCCCGGAACTATTGCCCGAATCGTCTCGATCGCCCTCCACTTCCACGAAACATAAGATAACGCAGACCGTACATTCCACACGGGTGTTGATTTGTTTCTTAGCGATTGCAGCGAGCTCCTTTACGTGTGCAATGTCTGCATTCATTACTGAGTATGTTAATAATGTAAACGGTACTACACTAAAACGACTGCTCATAAATCCGCGCTCCCCTCGAACATACGAGTAGGTATCGACGGTGAGTCATGCAGTCGGTTGAAAAAGTAGGCACTTCACCTGTTGTCTCGCGCAGGTGAACAAAGCGACTAAATATGAAATTTAAAAAAAGCGTTCGTCTACGAATCAACGTCTCGGCATCAATCTTCCAAATGTATAATGTGTGTAAAAATTCTGAAAACGAGATAACGTACATTGTCTTGCGTTATCTACACCGAGACTGCTATCTCTAGAGAGCGATCAATACGTACATACAGGAAAGGGGCTCTGTTGAATTTTATTTTATCACCCGTCACTTCATCAACACTACTATCAATACAATTATGTTTATATATTTTTTAACATAACATCCCAATTATTGTATAATCGTTACCGGAGCTTTTTATTTTGGACGTAATGTGGAGAAACCGTGGCTATGTTCAATTGAATGTAACGCTCGAAACGTTCCAAATGTGTACGTCAAAGAGCAACACTCGGTAGGACGCGGTGACGCGCTCCTAGCACGTACAGCAGCGCGACGGACGGCAGCGGGCTAATTTTAGCAGCAGTTCACCGCGCTGTTCACAAGTGCGAGATCCTCTGCGGCGAGCTCACGTCCACCGCTCCGTGCTCGCGTCCCGCGCCCTCTCGTGCCGTTCCGACTCGTCCTATCGAACCACATACATACATACGGGAAAACGTTCTTATTTGGAGTTATTTTAGTGAATTTGTGTAGTGACCATGGGATCGGTAGACGAAGCCGTTACGAGTAAGTAAAATAAAATAGCATTCCGCTTGCGAGTAATCATTTGGCATATGGGAAAATGGTGGCGGGTAATGCATTTAACCGATCGGCGGGCGCGTTGCTTCAGGATCCGGCGAGGAAAGTTTTTATCGCGTGGCTCGCTGGAGGCGGGCGCTCGCTATGAAGTCACGCTCCTCTTATAAATGCACGAAATGTTTGCGTTACTCACTAACCGCTGATATCATTTCGATCATTCACTAACGACGCTCGGGTGATATCTCGTCCCTTATTTGGAACCGCGATAGGAGTTGAGAATTCGGTAAGAGAATGCTTATTTCTGTACATTATCTAAATGCTGTCATATTTTTATTCGCCAATGTTGCGTTCGACCGAAACGACCTTAGAGAAAGCCGGAGCCGAAACGCGCCGAAAACTGCCGCTCTGTCACATTTATATCATGTACGGAAACATCATACACACCGGTTAAGGTGAACTTTCCTCGGTCGGCAATTTTCCTATCGGTCTAATTATTGTACATATTAACACTGTGCTATTATATATTCTACTATATATTTGTGACGTTACATATTTGTTTTCATTATCTTATTTATTATTCTGAACACTCCCATTAATAGGACGCTACGAGGCGATCCTAAGGTATCCTAATAAACCGTACGTAAAGGAAACTTGTAAAATCCAGAAATATAAATAATAAATGTTCTGTTCGAAAATCTTCACATCAAGCAGAAAAAGACTTCATTGTAAAATACTTAGAAATAATGTTGACTACATTATTTTCTTGGTCATCTTTTACGTAGTTAAGTATTTAAGAATTTTCTTAGTTTGGTATAAAAGTAGGTGAAGAGCGTGTGAAGTTGCCACTTCAACATCTGAAGCCCGCGCTGTGTATAGTGTCCAACATAGCGTAGAGGCGGACCACTCGCACACTCCCGACTCCCGCTAAAATCAATCCAACTTCGTGTTTGTTCTTCACCTCCGCTGGTTTGTTTTTCGCTAATCATTTATTCTATTGATAAAATGTTGTTGACATTCTGATTTTTTTCCGCAAATATGTATTTCATCCATTTTGAAACAAAATAAAACATGGCAAATGTAAGAGTATTAAATGAAACCCGCTCATGACCGCACGGCGGCATCGTGTTGTTAATTTTTAATGTCCAAAATTATTATTCATTCAATTACGAGTACTTCTAAAAGAATGTCCTTTTATTATAAATGATACAGTATACAAAGAATACCAATGGTATTATTTCATTGTTAGTTGTTCAACTTAAGCAATAAACAAAAAATAAACTCAAGGTAAAATCAAGTTTAGTTTTCACTTCTTGTTAGTCTACAGTGTAACGTGTACAAGTATTGAACGGTCCTTATCCATTGGAAAAACTGTAGCAGCGCAACCTTGTATTATATGGTACATGTACCCGGACCCCTCCGGAGCGACCGATCGGCGCACGTCGCCTGCATTATTAAGTCCAAACGGCGATATTCGTAGCTGGATTTTCCGGAAAATTCCAGACGCTGAAGTAATAAAGGCTAGGCCTTCGGGACAGGGGCCGCGGGGGTGGCGGGGCGCGCGGGCGGCGGGGGCGGC
>DWGJ01000594.1:0-27793 GCA_018246895.1 Aspitha aspitha aspitha | reverse complement strand
AGTCATTCCATAAGCGTACAGCTGTAACACAAAATGATTTGTCATAAAAAGACGTAGTGTGGACAGGATTGTACAGTGTAAGGCTGACAGCTGGACGCAAAGGGTGGTTATGAGAATCGCCAAGAAAGCTAAAACGTTCCTTTAAGTACAGGGGGGTACTAGGATCAAACAGCACACAGTAGAGAGCAGAAAGAATGTGGGTATTCCTGCGAAAACGGATTGGGAGCCACTTGAGTTTGGTTCGATAATCTGAGATGTGGTCATATTTTCTTAATCCGAAAATAAACCTAATGCATAAATTTTGAAGACGCTCAAGTTTATTAAGTTGCTCCTCAGTTAGATCTAGATAGCAAATATCGGCATAGTCAAGTATAGGTAGAAGTAAGGATTGAGCTAGCTGGATTTTAGTGGCAGTGGGTAAAAAGTTACGCAATCTACGGAGCGATCCAACAGCGGCGAACATCTTCCGACTGATCTCCTTAATTTCCTTAATTAAATTAAATACCTGAATTATCAGACATAAGTTTGTAAGCATAATACAATACCAAATGGAGCACAATAATGTAATCAGCATTTTAATAACTTTTATATAAATGAAATAGTACAGTATATTGTACGAGTAGTAATCTTTTTCTATACAATAATACACCATCACTAGAACATTCCAACATCTGAAGAACTCGGCGTGAGCGCGCTGCATTATTCACTTGAACTCGGGAACTTATATTATGCATATACAAGAAATGTTGAAATCGAGTATTTTCAAAAAATTAAAAATAGAATTCATGTAAAGTATTATACATAACATTCATATACTGGTATTATAGCTATCATTAACCCAATTACGTTGTTGAAGTTAAATTGCATCAAGGATAAATGTTACGTTACCAATAAAACGTACATACAAATACTATCAGTTAATAGTAGCTTTTAAAAAAATATTTATACAAATTTTCATAATAATTCGCAAATCATCAAAAGTTGGGTATAGTGTATACTGCATAAGGAAATTACAAATTTATCGCAATATCACGTAGCTGCCAATTACATGAATGTATGTATGTGAAATGTATGATATAAAAATCCTGTTTTATTATGCGAGCTATGTATTTCATTGTAAAGTATTATGAGAGCCATTGAAGCTCTTCCCCAGAACCGTGAACGATGCGCAGCTACCGTAGACGACTAAATTGGAATGTCTCTTGTTTTACTGTGTTTGCCCCACTCTTCAAAGTGGAACACAGTTAAAAATTCGCTAAGACGAGAAGTTCTTCAACCAAAGTACCATCAATAAAATAATGCGATAGTAACAACACTGTTAAAGAATTATTTCCATTAACTGAAACACAATAGGCGCCATCGTTTAAAGACCAATACTACAATAAATACATAAGGTTATGAGATGGATTACTAAATGTTACTCTGAATGCGCTGCATTAATGTTTCGCTGTTAATGGCGCGAACAAGCGAATATGTGAGTTTCAAATGCTTTATACATGTACATACTCGTATGTGTGTGTTCCTGTAAAATTACATGACCTGAGCTGACGGTATAATAATAATAATAATAATTAATATGTAATATTTTGAAAATGTGTCAATTCCGAAAATTGTCTTAATAAAATCCACTTTAACTCCATGATTATGTTGTTTACAAAACATTTATTCTAAAGAACATTGTTCCTGTTTCCATCACTGTAACTCATCTAAGTCGAGAGTGGATCTAGCACGTTTTTGCATTATTCACAATGGAGTGCAACGCCCGACGGTAGGTAGGTACTGGAAAATTCCACCCATAGAAAATAAGCCTCGATGAAATATTCACTTGGACCGCTGCCGAGGTATAAAATTAAATAAATGTTCCATATATTTTTAAAATTTCCCCGTGTGTACCGACCCGATGGTCTATATCTTCGGTTATGAAAGTTTACCGAATTTCGTAATATTGAGGTCGTTGGGGCCGAATTAGGTTATTGGCAAACATAATAAGCCTTTTATTGAGTAACAGCTATTTGTCCTGTGGTCAGTTGTTGAAATGGTATTTTAAGTACTTCAAATATTTGCTCAGCTGACTTTACGATATTTTGGGAGCTTTTTAAGGGATGATATTAATTTTGGTAGGATGAAAGCTCAATTGAAACATTTTGTCGAAGCGGCTTTGAGCGTAGTATCTAGGAAAGTTTTACCTTTGATGCAGATAATGCACAAATGCTTCAATCATTTCGTTTATCAATTCGGACATAGCAAAAACTAGATTTCGAGGCATACTCGTAAATCTACTGTAATTATTCAAGAAGTGTCAAACTTAGAAAGTTCCTCCGTTATTCTAAAACCTAGAGGAAATGTCTAGCTCAATATTTGCCGTCATCGCGCGAGGAACTTTCCAAGGGTTTCAAGAGTACCGCCATGCATATCTGAACAGTCGCGGAATGAGTAGTGAATGCACGCGCGGTCAGAGACATGAAGTGATGAGGACGTCTTTGTGCTCGTTGAAGGACGTTCTTTACTTTATCTGTGCAGAATATGCTAGTATACTGTATAAAACTAGCATGATATTAAGGTTAACTATAATATTAGGAGTACTAAGAACATCTAGCTTTGTGACACTAAGTTCCATTCGGTCTTATGTGGCGTATTTTTATTACATAAACTATTCACCTTTTAATATAATACTTTATATAGAAAACGCCGAAAGACAGAAAGCTATTTCAACGTTTACGCTAGTAATTACTTAAAAACATTAGCTACTACGATTTCATTTTAAAGTCAAATTTTATCCGGGGTTTTTCTATAAATTATTTCGTTAATTCTATTTTTCCCAGTGACTTCCCGTAATCGGCCTGTTATTTCCTCTCCCAGTATCAAGGACTGATCCCAAAAATGTAACAAATGTTAAAAATGTATGGAACATTATTGCTAAATATTTATCGACACGTCCTTGCCCGGGGTTTTAACGGATTGTAATGAAATGTAATTCGTAAATGTTTCACAAAATGAAGGTTTATTAAACATTTACGATATCAATGACGTTGCTATCATCGACCCATGTGATTCATTCAAAAGCAGTGAATTAACATATATATTTTTAAAAACCTAGTTGCAACTTTACAATTATCAATAATAATTAAAGAACTACATTACGCAGTTTTTTTTAAACATTCTCATACAGCTAATTTATAAATACAGATACAGAAAAAATGTACTGGTTCATCGAAAAGTATTTGTTTTGGGTGGAAATTGAACTCACGACCATCGGCTCGCAGGTAAGTTTGATAATCTAAAAGATAAAGGTTATATCTGGACCGGCTATAATGAACATCTAGATGAAGGTCATAAACTAATAATAAAATACAGTAACACTAAATTTTTACCTGTAATATAGTAAGGGCTGGTCCAGTAGTGATATAACTTTCAGTAGGTGCGCAGGGTCTTGTGGCCCTGGTCGCGTTGGAAAGCAATGCATGGTCGCAGAGCCGCGGGGATTCTTCGCGACAGAAAGAGCCGAGCAACAACTTCTTATCACTCATTTCCAGCTGTTTGAGAAAATACATTTTATAATCAGAAAACCTACCGTCTAATATTATTCATCTTTTATTTCTGCTCTGACAAACAAACAATTAATTAAACAGTCACAAATACCAAATAACCAAAATTGTATAACAATAAAATAATTAAGATTAGTTATATTTACGGAGATGGTCTTGAAGAAAATTATTTCTTACCACTGTCAAAGAGGTTTTGTTTTGGAAAGACATAATGAACGTTCATATACATATAATATGTAGCTACGCGTTGAATCAGTCTGCGTTTCAACATGCCTACTTATAAAAGAAAATAATATGTGAAAATAACTCCACATCAAATAAAATAAATATTGCTCTATTACCTTTTCAATGATTCATTTAATAAAAGAGCAAACACTTAAGTAACTCTTAAGGTTGAAGTGTATTGGAGTACCTATCCGAGAAACCTTTTCTAGAAATGAGGTCGCGTACACTATACATAAATATATATAGTTATTTATTGACACAATTATTATATTGTTATACATAATAAAGGCAAGAACGCGATATTCAGTAAAGCAGATGTAGGTAACCCTAATACGTGTCTGTACCTTATTCGGTCTCGTCTTGTGTACTCGTATCTACCCGTATAAAAGGAAGATCTCAGAAAGATATGGAAATATGTGAATAATGGCTGTCTGCGAATAACTCCTTATCGCTTCTATGATACCATTTCTTATTAGTAAGATAAGCTTTTAATCAGTGGCATTATATTAACCGATTCAACATTTTATTTTTCTATGAAATTAATAACTAGATTTGCCTTTATTTGCTACTGATAGTTGTTTGTTAAAATTGAAATAGTAAAATTTACACAATTTTCAAATTGTATATACTCGTATATTTACGACATAAAACAAAATAAACTTTTCAATTTTGTTTCGAGCTCTAAAATATTGGCAACAGCTCTGCTTGAAACTGTTGTGTATTTCTGCTCTAACGTTTTTATCGTAAAATTTTGCTGGTAACATGTCGGCAATTCCGAACGGAGTTGCACTTATCGTTCCCTGTTTCGATAAATAAAACGTAACCTACATTTGAAGTATATAAACTCGTAGCCGGAAGTGATTTGCCGACCAGGTGCGCTATTTGCTGAGAGTATCCGGCGAATGGAAAGTTTTCTGATTAAAGTGCTAACAAAAAATAACTTGAACGTAGCTCTCATCCATTCTTAATGCGAGCAGAGGAATACCGAATGAATGGAAAGAAACACCGCACTGCAGTTGGTAGAACAGTCAGTAAGAGTGCTCAGACACATTAAAGAAAATTAATGTTTGGCTCCCGACGTCAAGTAGGTAGCGGTAGTTGGCAAAGTGAAATGGCACGAATAAAGGCGGCGAGAACGCCACCCAATTTTATATCGCTTCTGTATTTGTATCAACGCATTAGTCTTCCGCTATGAGGAAGTTTTACTCGCTAAACTAAGTTAATCCACATTTCATTTCGCTGCACATTGGCTAGAATTTTGTCGTGTTCATCAACTTATGAAAATCGTACGAACTTAACCGCTAAATAAACTTCGTTTTGATAAATTGACTTTTAAACTTGCAACTCGTGATTTATCATTTGGAATGTTTTTCGGATACGATGCTAAAAGGAATTTTACATGGGAATATGGAAATGTTGTCATGCTTATTCACGATCTAATTCAGAAACCTTACTGTATGGCAGAAATCTTATGTGATTCTAATAGGTACATACATGTACATATTTATGTATATCGTACTGATTGCTGAGACCCTAATTTTCAACAACACTCAACAATGGCTGACAATGCCAAATTGTCTACACGAATCTTAAAATTATTGATTAAATTTTATAGATTAATCGACAAAACTTATATCTTAAAGATTTACCTTTCTATCCAAATCGGCGTCAGGCGCTGCTCCATCCCACACAGTCAGCTGTGACGAGCAGTCCTTCTGCTGATCGAATCCCGCTGGCTCTGTTCCTGCTGCGTGGTACTTCACGAAGGACACCCATACGATTTCATTTGGACGACCCTTAATAGAGCAAAACAATATCTTTCTCACTACAATAAGTATTCGTGACCGTTATGACTGTGCGCTCTAAAATCCGTATCTCCAGAGATACAGACTATAAGTTTGGAATATCGAAATGAAATTGAAGAATACTCTAGGCATCTCATGTTATGGAATTACTGAAACTTTGAATCAGTCATACATAAGGGCAATTGGACTATTGATTTCACACTTGCTACCACGACACTAGTGTATTTTATATTTAACTGGTAGATAGATGGATAGATAAATTACTAACGGGGACCCATTAAATATGAAATACGATTTGAAAACAGTCTTAAATCTTCTTGGATCTTACTTGAAAATAATATACGCAGGAAGTGTTCGGTGGCAAGGAATGCCGGGGATTCCTCAGCACGCCGCTCGTCTTGTCCGACGAGCGCAGCACGAACCGACAGCGGCCGTCCGCGCGCACGTACGAGTGCGAATCCTTGTCCACATAAAGCACCTGCGAAGAATAATATTATCGGTACAAGCAATCACCGCGAAATTCAGGCCACGGAAATTAACTTGAGGAATCTTTGTTCTGTTGGAAATTCAATTTTCCGTTCAATCTTGGCACATGTGCGAGGATATTGTTATTGTGAGTAGGTACTAATCTCACAAATAAATATGAAACTTTCTATCGCAGAAAATTATTCGGTTTTCATTTTTTAACTCACAGTCTCAGTTATGGTAATGACCAAGATTTATTTATTTATTTAATAACGTATGTACATTACACAGCATCAGAGCAAAATATAGGAGTCACATATTTGATGATACCATTTGCTTTAAAAGTGTCTTAATTGTCTTAGTAGACATATGACAATATTACTAATTACCTATTCCTTACGTAACTAAATATGCTTTACCTGTACTTCAAGCTCGAATCCTGGCAAATAGCTTAAGGGGACCGGGTGGAATGGATTGTCATACGGCGATGTATGAAACTCTAGTAACATACTAGGTCCCCGGCTGACGATATCCGGCACAGCGTCGCCGCCACACAGACGAACGAGTACCGGGGTGTCCCGCGTGCCGCCGTCCCACACGGTCAAGTAGTCTTGGACCACGTTACATTGGTCCCAGATCCTAAACACAAACGTATTAAAACATTACCATTCCCTTTTGAAGCATATATATAGTACTAAACAATAAGAATGTTGTACGGTCAAAAATATAATTACACTGTTTTTCTTTTTTGTCAATACTATGATTATATATACATTTTCACGTAAACTGAAACTAAAGGGGTCAAACTAAATATGAGAATTATTGTTTGTTATACATTTTATAGGTATAACGCATTGACATAAAATTGCTTACATCGATTCTAACTGACAAAGAAACTTTGTCCACTCATGGATTATTTTCCATTTCCGCTCAGTCATGATTATTACTTCACAATAATACAAGAAATTCTTTTGAAAAAACCTGCGTGTTACAGACGAACACACAGTTTGTTATATACCTAATGTCAGTGTACTTATTTTTTTAGAAGTCTTGTAAAGTAAAATCCAGGAACTCTAATATTTTGAAATTTTATGCTCTAAATATTTTACGTATTATATATCTTAAACAATCAGATACTGTATGAAATATATACACATATATTTATTAACGGGATCACCTGTATTTTTAATTAATGGTCGTATAAATTACCGATAATAATTAACATGGAACAAATGTATTTTGTAGCCTTAACATTGTATTACTTTATACGTACAAAACTACATGTACGTAGTTCATTATACTAACTCCGGCTACTACCCAAGAGGAAATAACACACAAAAGTACAATATTCCTTTTTACGTGACCCATTTTATATTTCTGATATCTATAGGTACTAATGTATATAGTACTGTAGAGATTGTTTGAACCCTCTAATCAATAGATATAATAGGCAAATTTGAAAAATTCCTCTTTATAGCTCATTTATTGAAGAAGGCAGTGTTACATCATTGTACGATCAACAGGTAAAGTAGAACATGTAATTTTGTAAGAGTTTATTAAATTATGAAATGTAAAAATTTGTACACAATTTTATCGTCAAAACTAAAAATGTACAATACACAATCCGTTATTAAAAATAAAAACTCTCCTTTATTAATCCATTTTTAAACGAAAGAGAAAACGGATGAAAGATTGTGTGAAAGCTCCTTATTTTTAAGTTATAATTGTAAGATCAGTAAGTAAGCCTATATTATGTTTGAAATAAAAAAATATTATGTGGTTGTTCGACCCTTTTTATGGGTCCACTGCTGGACCGGGTCTCCTCTCATAGTGAGAGGGATTTAGTTGTAAAACGCACGTAACAAATTAGAGGTTAATGCCAGGCCCGAACCCGGCGAGTGGGTAACCTACCTACCGAGTGGGAGGCTGAATTTCAAACCACTAGGCTATCACTGCTACATAAAAAATTACATAACTTATTGAACTCGTAATATTCCACGCGTTATCTTATAAAAGCAGTGTTAAGAGTACAAAGTGCAACTGCTATAAGCTCCGATTTCAGTGATAAAAGCAATAATAACCATTCTGCAACAATGCCAAACACGAACACTTCGGATTCAGTTACGTGGTTACATTTCGTGTTATATCTGTTATACGTTTCACATGTGTGAGCTACAACTAAGCAGATTTTGTATCTCAATAACAAGTACCACATACATATGCACGAATTTTCACAACAATCGGATCACTATAAATGCATCGTGTGCAGCATACTATTCCATTTGAATTATTAAGTATCATTAGTGCTATACAACACTGAATATTCTATTCAGTAAATTTAATAGTAATGAAGCTTTAACCGCATATAGCTGTATATTGTAAAATAAGAAGTAATTTGTTAAACATTACCTTATGTTGTACGTAAAATTGTGTCACGATAAGAAATTGAAACTAAATGCATTGTATTTCCTTGATTACTAAGAAGTTCAACGACGGCGAGCAGCGGAATCCAAATTTAGCAAATAAACTTTAAAAGATTCTCATTTATTTACTTATATCTACTTTTGAAATGAGTGTTTTTGTTTGTATTGTGTTCATATCCTTTCACTGTTCTAAATGACTGACTAGAGCACAATTGTTTATTTACCATTTTGTATTTGGTACATAACAGTAGTAAACCAATACAATATTGTTGTATAAGTACTAATCTCGTTGTCAACTCGTTGACGTTGAGAAATGTAATAAATGACATTTCTAATTATTTTGAAAAGGCTTCAAGCTGTCTTATTGCAAATTGCGCAAATTTATTTTCCCATACAATCAATGCCAATATAGAATTAAAACAAAATTGAACGAATAAATCATTTGAACCGTATTGAAATGGGGTCCTATTCATTACCAATAAATTGTGAAATGAAATACAAAGCTGACATTTAGTTTTCGAAAATGCGACATCAATTCGTTAGTATCCAGCGACTGGTTAATTGATCGAGACTCATTAATTTGTAATTGCGAATAAATATTGCGCGTTTTTATATAACATATATATGTATGTATATGGTTCGAATGATTACTGCGACATAAAAGATTACTAGCTCATTGCAAACCACTTTCCCTCCCACTAAATAGTCACTTGAAAAAAGACTAGAGCCAGTCCTATTTATTTAAAGGGCAATTTAATACCTGACATACGAGTACATGTTCGACCAACGAACGACAAGTACATATGACCGGTCGCAAAAGCCAGTCCGTAGAAACTACCAAGATTCTATAACTTGTAGCCAGCAACATTCTGAATACCCACTTCAAATTAAATTTGTAATGAAGCCTCAATTATTTCATTTTCGTCCCTAATGGATCGGATATTGATATTACATATTCAGAATCCTCAGTTACTAAGCAATTATTTATTTAAAGTTTCCTAAATTTTCAATTAAATACGGGTAACTTGTCAGATTAGGGAATATATTAATAAATGCTTCTATTTAGGTATTATATTACCCTAAATTTGAAAGTGTTGTACTTAAATTAATCTTTACTACAATTTTTCCAATGATCATTTACAGTCTAATTTGTATTTTATTGTGGTATGTTTGATATCTACGTATATATATGTATGTTAATTACTTACTTGAGAACTCGCTGACTCCTGTCATACTTCACTATCTGATCTTTGATATGTATTTTATGGCTATTGGTTTGTCTCACAGCCAGTAAAACATGCTTATCCGCTGGAATCTGAAAAAATATTCATGATTTTAATGTAATGTACTGAAATATATACCTTGTCCACGCGGCGGTATGGTTGAATTTCCCTTGACTCGAGTTAACCGAAACCCAACACATTCATACATTATGACTGTGTATTGTTGGTGGAACAGTGGCACCGAGTGGTGTGAATTTTAAATTTAATATTAATACGGGGCGCCGCAACAACCGCACGTGCTCGTACTATGTAAAGGACGGTACTTGCGCGGAGTTTGATGTAGATTTGATTGCTAATTCAGATAACGTATGATATAAAATTATGTGAACCATGAATATTAATAAACAAACGCCACTTAATACGTTGTTTATGTCTGTTTCTAGTTCAATATGATTTATAAAAAATAGAGGATGACTTTAAAGATTAACTTTGCGATCCTTTTCATGAATGCATAAAATAAGTGTATAATGACACCTTTAAAAGCCTGAAATGCATTTTTATTTACATAAAATGATATTCTTTTCATACGAATGATATTTAACATCTACAAAAAAGAAATTTTTTAATCCAAGTTACGCACAGGAAACACACGATAGTATTTCAGTAACAAATAATTAGGTTGATTTCGTTAATTCAGCGCTGAATGGGCGCATACTCGCGTTAATTAAAAGTTGGGAACATGTCTGCTTTCAGCAGAAGTGCTCTGTAATTGCAGGAAATTATACCCATAAATTCGTTACACATATTTCATACTTTGCGATATGAATATACACAGTACCTAGTTATCTAGACACGCGGCAGCCTGTCAAGCCAACAGAAACATAACTGGCGAGCTGCACCAACACCGTGTTATACGAATCCCAAAATTTCTATTCATAGATAAACGAGAAAGCTTTAGGTTCGGCCCACATCTGACGGAATATACGTCCGACGGAACAGACGAAGTATGCTCATCATCGGTTAGGTGTGAACGGTTGAATGTTTTATCATACATTTGCCTGTTCTGGCATTACGCGACCGATAATACGCGACGCATATTCCGTCAGATGTGGGCCGACCCTTAGGATTACATTTGAGTTGTTATGAAATGTACAAATCAATTACCTTGGTGTGTTCTATACGGTAGGTGCATGTAGCGTTACGTGGATAAACCCCCGGGAAGTTCGGCGACTGGATGCGGCAGGCGCGCAAGTCGCACTCGCTCAAGATGCGGTCGCAGTACGTCCCGGGCACCCGCTCGCCTCGCCACGCCCCCACGGTCACGTTACCATACCGCAACCGGGCCTCACTTCGCCTCAGAAACTTGTAAGCCAACTTAAAATCGAAATTGTATCCCACGCCCTACAACCAAATGGGATCCGTCACCTTTCGTAATCACTCCAAATTGATATCAATCTACCGCTTACAAATTGATAGATTAAATAGATAGATAGATAGTATAAAATTTTTGTGTTTATGTAATCTTAAAAAATAATGTTACCCAATGTTCAATATTAGCTTTCAGGGCCTCTCATAGATATAACGCATGGTCGTTCAGTACAACCTCAACATTAACTATAATAACAAACTTAAACCTTTGCTCATAGAAAAATTATGTGAGCCATTTAAAGTGTATCTAATAACATACTGTTTGTTAAGGAATATGAAGTTATGTAGTGTTAAGACCCCATTTTTGTCAATACATCCCTACATTAATGACGCGTTCAGTACAAATGTCAAAGGTGACCAAAATCGTCAGCAATATTGTTTCGTATTACGCCTATTTAGCTTATCCCATCACAAGTCCCTAATAGATATCCATTAAAATAATTGATATTGAATTACCCTAGAAATCCTGCTAACGGAGGGAGATATTTCAAAATGGATTCTTTGACGCGAATAAAATTGCCGTTATTAAATTATGGAATTGGGTCCTAATAATATTCATTATAGTAATTGGAGAGGTAGAGACTTATCCGGGCGCGGTCCCGAGGGCGTCTGTAATCGTCGAGTAATTAATTGATCGAAAGTTCAACCCTTGGTGCACATAATACGTCTGCTAAAAGCAGATAAAGGAAGGGCGGCGAACCGTTAAAACCGGGGCGTTGTGAAATATTAGGCAAGTCACAGGCGAAAACATGTAGTTAGTTACGTCACGTCACTGTAACATAAAGGGATGCTTAGCAAGAGACTCCTAATGAAGATAAATACCGTTGTTCATTTATATGGATTAACTTTGCCGTACGCTGAAACTGTTAATTAACATGGTGTATCGATGTTGACGCGTAGCAAATGACCGGTATTCCGGAGATGGGAGCGTATTAAACAAACGTGTTGTTGCCGTCTGTTGTCTTTAGAAAGCACATTTTGTGTTTATATAAAAACTTGTTATGTTTGTTTCAGCTGCGTCTGAGAGAGCTGATTAAATTACCTATTACTACCTATTTACTTATCCGACAATCTACAATTATTATGAGAAATAATTGGCACAAAATTTTACACTGCTTACTCTGAAAGTTTTGTTAACTTTCGTACTTCAACTGTTTTTGTAATGAAACAGCGACGATAATAGTAATATTCCTGTTAGTATTATTAGTGGAGTACAAGATAAAAAGTCTAAAAGATAAATACTTAATACTTAGCAGAATGTACTATAGTGAACACAAGTTAAGGTCACCCATTCCATACAGTTATAAAAATAACATCAAAAGCTTGATGTCATCATCGTACCACTGTGAGTATCGGTACCGAAAGATCGATACAGCCACGAACAAATACCCAACGCGGACCACTCTGTAATTATTGCTGTTGACAAAGACGACTATAATTATTGCCTTCACTATGTCCACTCTATACGTACAGCTACATTATGGAACTGGATGAACGACCTCCATCCAATGTTTACAGTATTCGTGTAGCAACACAATCTATGAAACCGCTGTATTGGAAGCTATGAAAGCATTAAATGAACTTTTTTTAAATAATAAATGAAAGTGAGGTACATTTGTTATATCGTTAATTACAGTTGGGAAATAAGTGTATACTTACTTTGTATAGTGCCTATTAAAACAAGATTAGTAGGCAGTGTATATACAGTGAGGGATTATTAAAATTACAAAAGACTTCTGATTGTTAAACTTAAACACGTAATAATTACGACGTTATGTATTCTATCTATACGTTTTATTTATAATATTCTTTGTACGACAGTATTCTTTAAAATAATCTGATAGCTAGAACGTACCTACGTTGACCTCTGAATTACGAGAACAATGGCGATATAATAAGTATTTTATGATTCGCTTAAGGACGGAAATACTATACATATTACTAATAACGGCACTGTACATTCTAGAACTGGGTAGACAGCCTTGAGTAAATGGCGACCGCAATGTGTATGAAAACAGTCGAGCTGCCTGCCTTACGTCAACCTGTGCTCAGAATATGGAATAAGCAACTTTGAACCCAATAGCCGTATGTTGCCTAACTCAATTGATACATTTTCCTACCTCCTGCAAAATACTTTTAGTTGCCCATTGATGTGGTTAGTGAACCAGGCTGCTAAGCTGATGGATATGAATTTGATTCCTGTCCAAAAAAATATTTGTGCCACGAACATGTATTTATGTATTTGTATAATATGTCTAGATGTAACATTATCTACATAAGTAGTCTCTGCCTAATTTAAAAACAGATGATCATATGTGAAGGTGTTTTGAGATATTATTGTTAATATCGAAATAGGTATTTGTATTGTACTAACCTGCTGACTTAACCTGTCCAGTCTGAGGGTCATGTTTATAGAGTCAGATTCGCTAAAGTACACGGTGTAGCCCCAAGCCGACCCACACCACTGTCCAGTGGGTGGGGATGGACTTCGCTCCACGATAGTCATGTGGCCGTCCGGACAGCCATCCGAAGTGAAGGAGACGAACTTGCCCACGGTAAACGTGTCGAATGTTAACTAAAAAAAAGTTTCTGTTACTCCTGTTTTTGCGGCTCAAATTAAAACCCAGTATTTCTTGTAATAGATCACTTAAGCATTTTGTGAATCCGGATATAATTGCTTAGGGAATAAATAACCTGATATTAAAAGCTTATGAAATTTCATTAATTACTAACAACAACTTTTTTAACTAAAATTTTAACTAAAACTTAGAACTTTTTATCGAAATTATACTAAATATCTCCGGTCTGGAACAACCATATAATTTGAGTTGGCCTAAAGGCCTTTAATAAGCTTCTACATAAATTGTATTGGCAGAACCTTCCAGAAGATAGCTGTAATTGCTTCAATATTCAGTTACTAAACTTAAAATGAAAATTGGAGCAATGTAACAAATTAACGTCTAGGGTCTATCTTTGTGTGTTAACGTCTAAATTATTGATGGATGAGCAATAACCTTAAGTTTATTATCTTCGACTTTAGTTGTTTGACCTTAAGTTGGATAACCGACACAGTCGCTTGCCAATCAAGTTCCTCCGAACTTCGTTTCATCAATACAGTAGAATTGATGGTTGCGTTCAAATTAACTTCGCTGTAGAACATTTAGTTTTAACTTAATAACGATAAATAAACATTTTGTACTAATTGTTAGTCGCGAATTTGTAGGCTAAGAAACTTCACTGGCCTGTAATTGTCACACGTTATACACTATGATATAAGTTATCTTTTAAAAGTATTGTAAGAAGCCTGTCTTTTTCAAACATAATCTAAACCATATTTTGATTAAATCGATTCAGCGATTTGGAAGTAGAAACATAACAGACAAAAAGACCATTACTTTAGACTTCACAACAATCCAATTTACACAAATAGGTAAATAAATGAAGTAGTTCATCAAGAAAGTAGACAATCCATTAACATTTTGCGTCCCTTCTGTTATTTTGTACTGCATTTTTGCGTTACTACACGGAATTTAAGCACACTAGGACCAAAGTAATTGCTCAAAATTTATTTAAATAATAATCTCTAGTTTTCTCTTGAATATATCCCTACGTTAAACATTACAGCTTGCGTTGATTACGCGATTAAAATAAGACTTAGATTATGAATAATAAATTCTTGTACAGATTATAACAGGTATACGATTCAACTGGAGGTGTAGGGCTGAAGATAATTCCATGTTTAATTACATACAACGCTTGATAGATTTTTCATACATGCTACGGAATAGCTGTATATTATTTTTTTCAGACTCACATTTATTATTGGTATAAACCAAGGCATAGATGCAAGTACTACCTGTATAATGTCTCCATAGTTGCCACCTGTTGCAGTGAAATTGAGATGACAAACGAAGGGCAGATGATCTTCGCGAGGTCGTCGCACCTCCAACTCGTACGTGCGACCGACATCCCCCATATATGTTCTGTTACAAGCTGGAACAATACACATAATTGTAAGTCATACCAACTATGTCCTTTAACAGATATTTGGCTTCCAGTCGAGTTACCTAACGTATTCTACAAGATAAGCATGCCAGAAGTGATAAGTACAATCTTAATAAAGAAAATAAACTTACATTTAAATAGAGTAAAACTGTAAATATTATGTAATAGTAGGTACATGAAAGATTGGGAACCGTAGTAACGACTTAAAGAAAACCAAAATCCTTTCTTATAATCAAGGCTTCGTTCATGACCTCGTTTTATTAATACGACCTAAGTGGAAATCTGAAGGGTAAAACCTGGCACTAAGAAGCTTTACCTCATTTCCACGGTAAATATGGTTTTACAACATTACAATACTTTTTAGAAACTTAAGACTCTCATGCCATACGTTATCAATGATAATTATAAGTCCTGAATCCAAACTTAAAGTTAATCCGTACCTATCTTTAAACCACAACATTATCCCTTTAGTACCTCAATGAGCAACGTTGCAATCTTACACAAAATAGAGCAATATATTGTAGGTTTAAATTATGGTAGTTTAAGCAACGCAATCGAAATACAGCATTCGATGAAGGTACTTGAACAGAAGAAAGCTGAGTAATGAGAACCGAAAACGCCTCCAGCTAAATTCAAAAAGAAGTAGAAAAAAGAATGGAAAAAACATAAGGGTCATAGCAGAGAAATTAGAAACCATCTTATATGTAGCAGAAAATTTTGAAATGATTACAAATTTTATTATGTTGGTCAATTTTGTTTCCTTTTATTACATTGCAAGACAGAAGTCGTGATCATTCAAATGCTAAAATAGCGGTGATTGAATTGCATTAAGTTTCAAGTTTGATTATTTCCGCCGATTAATGTATTGGCGTAAATAAATCGCGACATTTTCACAATAGTGGAACGGCGGGAGCAGTGCAACAAAATGGCTTAAAATAAGTAACTCTAGAAACTCCATTAACCGAAAAATCCACATTAATAACTTATGATAACATTGTACAGCAATTTATTGTTCTAGAAATTATATTAAAAGCAGTTAATTTTGTAATCATAACGATAATTAAAAGGAAAGGTAAGTCATAAACAGCGGGCGTTATCTAAACTGCGGCACAAAAACACCCACAGTACTTGTTCTATTGTTAATCCTTTCAACACAAAAATAGGGAAATGGAAAGGAAGAAGAATTTGAATAAAGCGGACTCACAATGGCCGCCGCCATATTTTTACAATCTTTTAAAAAAGCCCCTTTGTCCGAGCTGACAGCGCATTAAGTACATAACATAAGACAAGTGTTCACTCCTCCGAGATCGTTGTTCATTTTAATTCTCGTTTTTTCTGAGTCCTATTGTTGAATACGCTAAACTTCTATTATGGTAGAAAAAGGCCTTTGATTAACGGCATGTGCCTGCTGTTTTAGAATATGAATTCAGTACCGTGTACCATCAGGTGAACGTGAAAAATCGTCTATTTAGATCTAGCGCCATACTATTTCAGCAAACAGACCAAATTTTAGAAAATTGTACAGAGTAACGAAGGGTACAGAATCAATAAAGACGCTAATTGGTAGATATTGACTTGAACATATAACATATATAGGAGGCTCATGGAACCCCTGGCAAACAGCGCGGCCATGTCGAGTGCTAACACACAAACACCGCTGCGTATGTTTGAACTAAAATATAGTATAAAATAAAAAGTTTCAAAGCGCCACCGAACAAATTTTTATTCGACACGAAGCAAGACAACAGGATATGCAATTTTGATTTTTGTCTCGTATTACCGAAGCCACCTATCGCTGTCAAAAATCTATCTTTTTACGTTCCGCAAAGACGACGCGATTTTTAGATTGATGTATTCTTAGGAAATTTTCCTTGAGGCAAGCTATCAATAATTCCTAAGCGAGCTTAAATTATTACTATTTGTTATAGTACACTTCATCGGCGCTTATTACCCGTAGCCCATGCACATTGCAACGCCAAACAACAAAGGACGTATACAACGATGTTTCTTTGAAATAAAACACGCCTGAAAAAAACGAAATTAAGCTACGCGGGAGGTCAGCGTCATATTTTTTTCATTTAGCGCGACGTATGTATGCTAACGTGTAACCAACGATTCGTTCGAGTGAAGTCACAGCGTCCATAGACTAGACGCGGCCAAGCATTGTTTGGAGAAACAGCTGTTCCCATTACTTACGCATAATTTATTTGCACAAAATGCTGTGCCTCTGGTAGCAAATAGCTGATGGTTAAAATTTTAAAAAGTAGCAAGATTGTTTATTACCTTTTAGTGTTTATTGAAGTTGCTTTTAACCTCAATATACTTGAAACTGTATGTTAAGAAAACGATGTAATATGTAGTTATAAATGATTTGTAACTACGTAGTTTTTAACGAATAAGTCAAACGACGACTAATCGTTTGATCGTTTGTACACGTCATAGCGGTTCATTATTAGTTATTAAAATGATTTCGATTAGCCAAATATTTTTCCGAGATTTATGTTAACAAACGATCTTAATCTATAGAAATAAGGTCCTTTCAACCAATTCATGCACATACATGGCGCTATATTATCTGCTGCGTGTAAAATGTGTCAAAAACAACAAAAGTTAATAAAGCGGCCGAGGACATCGGGTGAGTTTTTTCATTTAGCACAATGCATGCCAACGTGTAACAAACGATCCATTCCGCGGAAGTAACGGCGCACTTAGACGCGGCTGTGCAGAGCTCAGGGAAACAGTTGTTCACGTTACTTGCGCATAATTTATTTTGCGCGAACTACTTCGCCACACATGAGAAGCAACTCGTGGTTCTGGGTTAAATACCTTGACTGTGACTAGAACGACGCTTATAATGTACATATATTAAAGATATGTTTGAAAAACAAGAGGCTAATTAGATGAACATTAATTATATTGGATATTTACTTTAGTTATATGCTATAGGTAAATGTGTCGATACCTTATACTACCATTCTCTTGTATCGTATATTTATACCAGTGTATATTGTTGAAATTTGTAATAGAAATGCAATAGAAATTTTGGTTACAAATTTTATTTCCCTGTAATAGCAATGCTTGTAAAATTAAGTTTTTCTAATTGTTATAGTTCTAATAGGGTATTCTCATCACAAGTCCAACAAGGGACCGTCCATTAATCACGTGAGTGTAGATAGATTATACCTGTATTTTATTAATATATGTATAAAAATAGTTACAAAATTTTGTAGGCACTAAAAACTACACGTGATATAGGAAGGGGGTAGTCTTAAGCCTCACCATGTATCATCAAAGGGGAGGGGGGTAAAAAAAGCCAAAAAAAAACATCACGTGAGTAATGAACTTCATGAGAACTTCATGAGTTAGGAAGTGTACAAAACTATTTAATGTGTAAAAGATAACAATTTCTTAATGTGTAAAAGATAATACCTATTATAATTTAACACAGATAAATTGAACCTCTTTCCATGATGGTAAAGTACTAACTGAACAGTGGTCAAAGGATTTTCATTAAAACGAGGAATTGTTTTCTCACCATATCGTCTTTACAATTGCAAGCGCTTCAGCAGAGAAAATGAACTGGTAGATTAAGCCGCATTATTATGAACAGCATCCTACTAGATAATATTATGCAAATGAAAATTGAGAGGGTAGAATGAAAACTAGGTTGTGCGAAATCGAGACAAAACAGAACTCAAAAGCAGAGTATGAAAGACACGACACACTTGTACCGTAATTTGAAACGAACTTGCATTCCAAATTATTATGAAATGTAAAAATATGGTAAAACTTTCTTTTCGGTGAATACATGACATACGTATGTGCAATTATGTGGCTCAGAAATATCACTGTTTCGCAGTTAAAACATTTTTCTGCCGGTTGACAATTTTCAAAATTCATTTTCATTTTCGTTGAGTTTAATAATTTGGTCTATATATTTTGCGAATGCATACAAATGTATACTTTACACTCCGTTTGTTATTTAAAAACCTACCTCTATAATAAATATCAAACCAAAATATATGTAGATAGTTCGTGATTACTCAACGTTTTTCTTGAACGTTCTTTATTTTCTTGAACATCTTATGTAACGATCGAGTTAGGCGAACCTTAAGTACGCTCAAGACTTGAGTCTTGAGTCAACATCTAGGGTTTGTGTGCATGGAACTATTATGTACTGACATACCTACTAGAGCAGACGACACGAACAATATTTGAGCGCCCGTTAGCGCGGAAAATAAGCTGGCGGGCGGCGTAGGCTAATAAGTCCGTACTCGTAAATTAAACGCAAGCTTGAATACGCTACACTTGTTCATTATGTTTACTGCGTTATTGTAATGTAATGAAAACCTTTAAGAAATGTTACAGTTAATGTGACATCCCACTAGAAAAAGGTATTTATAATAATACCATACCAAATACCAAAGATACGCTGCCCTAATTTACATAGAGCACACTCTTATCGCACTATGAATCTTTAGAAAACAGTAACATTAAAAAGGCAAAATTTTTCTTATCTGGAGAGATAAAGTATATGTTTAAGTAAGGTAAATAAGGATAAGGAAATGTTTAGGTAAATATAAATGAATTGTATTAACCCTGAAAAATTGTTAAGGTTCCTTCAAATTAACATTCCCCGGAAAACGCCAAAACAATACAGCACATGATTTCGGTCCTCTTACACGCACATGCGAGCAAGTCACGATAATGTAACAATAGCAAAACAGTAATAACATAACATTAATTGGTATTCGTGCACCAGTCCATTCGTTGTACATTTTCAACAAACGGCAAAAATCCTTTCGTGTCAACCATGAGTACGCATTAAACATTAAACATTAAACATTTATCCGCGCGGACCAAACGTTCGTGACTGATTACAGACTGTTTCGTTAATACTGTTTAGTATGCTTAACACTTTATTAAATAGGCCCTGTTTTTTCGTTAATTGTAACCATATTTTAAGGTAATGCCTGCCTATGCGCGAACGATAAAAGCAAAAGCTCGTTGGTACTGTAATTAAAGGAGGTTTATTGTTCACCTGTGCTACTGAGCGTTGTTTAGAATATATACATATGTGTGTAAACGGTAATGACTTTTATGTGGCTACTTCGAGATTTTACGTTGCGCTATGTGTTTGTTATTCAGACGTATTTTAAAACGTTTTCTGAAGCAAAGCAAACCTACTACTTATAGTGACGTATTAATTGCTCAAGATGAAACGACATAAAAACTATCGTATTAAACAGTAATTACGCGGATGTTGTAAAAATCCAATTTGCTGAAACAATTTCTGCAAAGATCTTATTGATAGTTTCAGTACTTCTATCCTTTGCCATTTGGTTCTATTATACGTTTTTCCGCTAGAACTGCCAGACAGATAATTGTCTTACACAAAAGACCCGAGAAGCTTCACAGAGAAAGGAACTAGATTACTCAGTATCCACAATTCATAGTCTGAAGGCAACAGCGCCATACGGAAATAACTGTAAAAGCAGGTATAAAAAAAGAACTAGGAAGGGATACTAGCGAGATTGATTTAGTTAATGAGGTAATGTAAAAAAAGTGAGGAATATCGATGTATCTGGATCATGTTGGACAAGGGCATCTCATAATAAGAACGACTAATATCTTAAATAACATGTTTTTAGTGTAATAGCGTATTAATATTGACTGTACTCTTGAATTAGTGGCTAGACACTCTGTCTGTTAAACCGGAGGTCGTAGGGTTGAGTCCCATCTGGGTTAAATATTTATAAATGAGTACATACGAGTAATTTACAACGTGTGAATCATAATTAATCATTTGCTAACGATACTGAACTTTGAATCGCTATACGAAATGTCCTTAAATAATTGTTACCTAATACATTTCTAAATTCAATTTCGGAATGTTTAATATCAATTATCATTAACAATTTTTCCTAACTCCCGATGCTAATTTCATTTGGTACCGTATCATATTTCTTTTTCTGAAACGCGGAGATAATTGCGTTATATAACAGACCGCGAACGATCCTCACAAAGGCAAGAACTAGATTACATTCTTTCCACAATTCTCGGTCTGAAAACCAAAAGGCCAACAAAAACTTTCTATATAAAAGCGGATTACAAAAATGTCCTCATTACGATGGTGAATTATACTTACCACAATCGCACAGAAAGTAAATTTATATGTAGTAATAGTGTGTGTAGCTTAGACACGATTATCGATGGAAAGCGATTTGTGATGTTAGGCAACGCCAGACACCTTAGGTAGTCGGTTTTTGTTTTTTATCGTTACGTAACGAACATCTTTTTGGAAGCCCTAAAGTAACTGACCGCTCTCTCCCCTACTTAAAACTACAGCAGCGTGGTCAACTTCCCCCGGAGCCTGATTCAGTTAAATGAGAAATACTTGTTATATGTGTATATCGTATCGATATACAATCTATATACTATTTACGAGTATTTACATATATGTATGTGTCTATTAGGTGTACTATTTACGACGACAAAACCTATTTACAAATACACTACAATACATTTACAATATTATCTGTAATTGAGACACTTATAAACAATAAAAGTTCATCCAGAACAGTTTATTAAACGTACGTAAACGCAAAATACCTCTAAATCGATTTAGGTTATATACAACGACGATGTTAATATCCAACACTGTACTTATACAGGTATAGATTAAACTCTATCTGCAATTTTTTGCCGGTGCAAAACATGGCAAGAAATGTTTTTCAGAAAAATGACGCAACTTAAGTCTGAATGCGGGATAATGTAACGGAAAGAGGATTCTTTTTTCTGAAAAGACATTTGCGCATGATGTTCGTCTTCGCCTACCTACTAACATTATCAGACTTGTCATACATATTTTTAGATATTATTTCGAATGCTGTCTTCTTACCTATCTTTGGTATAGTAGGACGATATGATAAAAAAGTTTGTGCACTACAAGTTGATGAAATTCATAACGAAAAACATTGATTAATTTAGACAACGTTGTCTAAAATATGTTGGATTTGTTGTAGTTGGTTTGGTATAGTATATAAGACGATATGATAAAAAAAAATTGTGCATTACAAGTTGATGAAATTCATAACGAAAAACATTGATTAATTTAGACAACGTTGTCTAAAATATGTTGGATTTGTTTTCAATGTTATTAAACATTTCAAAAATGCATCTTTTGGTAAAATATCGAATATTTTATTCTATTTCTATAAGTTCAAGTCTATAACAGAGATCTTAATAAAAAAGTATCAAAATTAACTAATAAGACATACTTATGAAGCAGAATCAATACGAAATTAATCGACAGATGGTAGAAGACAACATGCAAAGATACTCGTATATAATTTTCTGTCATCTAGTCTAGATAAATGCCATTGACTGTACGATGTATGAATTTTTAAAATAAGTCTCATTCACTGCAATCGTAAAATAATATATCCAAAAGAGATATGAACGCCTGAGTTCTTTAAGCCAAACGTAACTTGACAATGCTCGTACTGAGCGGAGACCCGTGTTCAACAATCTAACTGAAAATGGGTTATTGGTGACAATACGTTATACATCTGTCACATATATTACAAGTAGAGTGACAAAAGAAGGAGAAGTGTATTCGTTGTTTTTGTGTGCGTGTGTGAGTGTGTGAGTGTGTATTGTAGTAAATGTTGCCAATAAATTTTCCGTACTCACTAGCTATATAATCGAACGTAATACATAAACTAGACAAAGATTTAATATAAGACCCAACATCATTGAAAGCAGATTTCAAAATGTAAAACTATTATGGTACTACCACCCCCAACTCACTGCTAAAATACATCAACACAAATAGGTACTATCAATAGCGCACATTATGGAGGTCTATAAACATTACATGCGGTACTATTTGGCTGTCCGTTTGAATAACTTTGTATAAATATTGCACAAAGGAAACAAGCCAAGTCCATGAACAAGCCTTAAGGCATGCAATTTCATAATAACATCTCTACATGCCTGTATAATATTACCTACAAACTTTGCATCTCGTAAGTAAAGTTATTTTATGTTACAATTTCTGGTTATAAATTTTATATATTGTTAAAAGGTCGGATGTATTCGATGTTGTTAGATAATTATTTTTGTAAATATAGCAAACCATACAGAACATCTGATATTAGTTGCTAAGAACTGTATACTTTGTCGATATATGTATTTGTAGACTAGCTGTAACCGCGGCTCCGCCCGCGTGTAAATCAATGTATCACAGTTTTTCCGGCGTTAATACCTGCTCCGCGGTAGTCCTAAAATAATAATGTCGAACTTCCATAGAAACCTTCATCCCCTATTTCACCCCTCATATAAGTCGAATTCCAAAAATGCTGGTTTTCTTGTAATCTATTTCGTATGAACTGCCTAAATACAAAGTTTCAAGAATTTATCTTCGATAATGACGAACTTCCATACAAACTTTCATCCTCTATTTCAGCCCCTTCAACCCCCTTTTTCGCGATAAATAGAAGTCTATGTCCTTTCCTAAGGTTTAATGTATAGATGTACCAAATTTCATTAGAATCTGTTCAATGGTTTAAGCGTGAAAGTCAAACAGACAGACAGACAGAATTACAATCGCATTTTTAATATTAGTAGGAATAATATAGTGTAATGTTGCTTCAGTAGACATAGTATACAAGCGTTGTTCTTTGTTAGAATTAAACGAGAACGCCTCGTGTCCCGGCCACACTATACCTACTCAATAGAATTCTAACTATAGGATTGTGTAAGCATCAGTATGGTACATATGTACATACATACATATCGCTATAGTCAGCGATGATTGTTAACGGTTGTAATTATGTCCTAAATGCTAATGACAATTGAATATTGAAATATTGAACTACAAAGCTCCCTTCTAAAATGTAGAAATATCAGTAATGAGATTCTATAGAATTAAATCACAATGACGGTCACCCACTAATATGACCACTGTTCGCATTTAGCTAACTGTATTAACCAATAAAAGGTTATGACGGCATGACCACAATATCAAATTGAATTATAGATTACCGAACAGGCACCTGTTATAAGTGTCCAATATATTAATATACACACATGAGTAATCGCGATAAAATCAATATTTCTAATATGATAAAGTACTCTACTTCATTTAAACGCTTAGAGAATTCGCAACAACATTTTCATCCAAATTCATAAAATTGTCATTTAGAAGGAATTATTGAAAAAATTTACGCTCGTTACGTTGTGCTGTCAGCGGGAAAGTATGTATATTTATAATGTATAGGTATTATTTGTTCGAAAATTCAAATGTGACACAACGCAGCACAAGTCTATATATGAAATGCAATCAAGTTACTTCGTACCGAAAAAATATTATGATTGTGGGTAGAGGCGGAGGGGGAGGGGGGTCTAAAACATCCCTAGAGGGAGTGGGGGTTAAGGATTGCTAAAAAGATCACGTGTGTGTTAATGTGAACCCTAAGAACAGAACCTTAGTAGAACTGAACTGTAGGCCTAATTTAAAGTAGTTGTACATAATGTTTTACATTAAATACATATTACGTATGGAGCACTATCGACTCATATGGTTGACGCCTGATGGCCTGACCTGATGTTCTTAGCGTGTAAAGCTAAAAATCTTGGAGACATTGACTGGAGCTCAGTCATCCTAGTACTAGTTATATCGAACGATTTTATCGTTCCGCTGCCTAAATTATTAGTACAATGTGTACCTACAATTTTGATATTTACTGATAATAGCTAGGTTAAAGCTTGTTCAGTAAGACTTGAAATATTAACTAGTTAGCGGTCAATGACCTGAATGACCTGATTTACTGAATGATGATATGAATTTAATATGGCATTTTAATGTGAAATGGGTTTACGTCTTAAGGTTAGACAGAGAGGACTTATAAAGTTATCATTAAGAAACTGGAATCTTCTTGATTCGGTACCGACACGGTTTTCGGGTCGGAATAATAAACGTAAGCTGGATACACCAAAGGCTCTCGCACCACGAGATCGCATTACAGGTGTTTCGCTTACATGCAAAACGACCACGTAGGGACACAGGCACCCGTTGCATGTGTGCTAACCAACCACTTTAGGGACATACGATTGAATCCAGGAATAGTAACGCCCAAGCTCATTTGACATTCAAACCTTTGTGCGTCCGAAGTTGTGAGTGCTGTTTGTGAATAGTTAATTAATATCATCCGTACAAGTTGGAACGAGATTTAATTCCAACCCTTTTCATGTTCTACTTCTGGACACGAAACCCTCTGCGAAACTACAAGATTTTAGAAGCATAGAGTACATATAGATAGACATTGCGTTATCATTATAAAAAAACCTACAATAAAATACGTATATGTGTTTATATTGAACTGGTCGTTAGCATTAACATATCTGTTCATATTATTTTAAAATTACGCCACATTATACTCGTAAATAGACCAAACATAAACATAGATTGCAGAGTAATCAAGCAAACGTCTTGTACCATGTTGATTCTGAAGCACTAAGTACTGATAATGTTGTGTTTTACGCTACCGATTCACTTCTTGCACTTACGAGCAATCTTTGTAAATTGCTTCCAAATTCATTTCTACATTCTTCAAAGTTCTCATTTAATTAGTTTTTTTCACTACATTCTCCTTGTAATGATGATTTTGAATCAAAACACGGCTATCTTTCCGATCAACAGTATTTTTATGAAGTTACTAATATAACCATATTCTATTTTATATACATTCATTAATCGAAATACCTATGCTATTCTATTATATGTATTTTATGTACATTTGTAGTTCTAACATAACATAACTCTATAAGCAATAAATAGCTAAATTATAACGATGAACATAATAGTGTTACTATTGAAATACACACACAGTATACTCGTATATAGATGTTGTCTACCTAGAACCCGACAAAGGTTCTCTCATAGAGTGTACATTGAATTGAACATCGAACATCGAATGCCTACATTCATTCTTCCGTTGAAATGCACATCAAAGGTTATATGCCTATTGTTTCACTCATTGCGCCTATAGAACAATCCTCACTTTCTCGTTTCGAATTCAAATCCATACCACAACACGTATCGCTTTTATACATACACTATTCGATAGGTTTTGCGAAATAACTGCATAAAAATTGTCATATTGCATTTTTTAAAACTAAAAAAACGGGGAGACTAATCCGTTTTTCATATATGATACAATTTAATAATAACACTCTTCGTTTTATATTAATAAGCGTGCGCAGTGTAAAGTTGCGGAACTCATCAACGTAGAAGCGAGTAAAAGTTACACAGTAGAATGTAATGCAAATGATACTTACGCGTGCAAGACGTCGGCTCGTCGCTCTTGTCTCCGCAGTCGTTCTCCCCGTTGCAGTATTTGTCTAACGATATGCACTGGCCCGTATCACAGAGCAGTTCACTCAACCTACAAGGACTCGTATCAACGTTCCTGGCAAACTTAACCGTCTTCACCGGCACACTCGACTCGGAGTCCAAACTATCCTCATTAGCGAACTCATCACTCAAATCCTGGGGGCTACACAGTTTTAAACACAGCAACACTATTATGAACAGAAAAGTTCTATTGCCCGTAATCTCGTGAAATGTTTGGAAACACATTTTCGCTACTCTACGATTCGGTAACATGGTTTTTGTCACAACATTTTATTATTGCGCTCCGCCACCTTCGCGTTCGGGATCTGTAACCAATAAATAAAGTATGTATCAGTTTTGTACCAAAACAAACATGTATTAATAAAATTTTATGTTATGCGTCGAACATTTCACCGTGGCAGATGCCGTGACAATGATTCTTAAACCTGAGTAAATTGAGAGACATGAAATTACTCTCTAGTACATCTGTACGATGATTATTCTCTATGGATATTAAAAACAATGAATGAATAATAAAACCTAATATTTTCTTGATGATAAGATTTTTTATTACTAACTAAATCCTGATTATTCAGGTTTTTAACTTAAAAATATTACTTATAAAGTTAATGTTACTTTAAAGACTGCATACAATAATGATCAATTGTTGTAACAAAATTTATTATATTGGATACCCTATCCAAGCTTTGTAGGAAAGTATACGTTGAAAACTATAAACCATTCTCGACGAATAACTCAGCTAAAAAGGATCGAAGCTAGCGAGCAAAGAGCTTAAACACAGAAACAAGCCCGAGGGCAGTAAGCTAGGTAATTGATTGTGCGGTTGTTCGGTTACATAACGCCTCAAGGGCACTGTAGCTTAAGAGAACCACAGAATCAAATTACAGTTTAAAACTATTTCCTTATGCAACATTACTGAAATCTGTTCCCATAATAATTTATTATATCATGTGTTTTATAAACAATGAAAACAATAAAATTTTAAGTTATTTATACTTAGTAATGGCTGCTTAAATATCGGTTGTAATAAATCAAAGATCCTTATCGACGGCATTTCTAAATTTGTGTGGTAAGTAAGTAATATAATAGAACTAGTGGACCTGTCCACATCCACGCGTTGCCGTGGTTATAATACGAGTATGTCAAATCATATATGACAAATATCGTGCGTTCAGAAATTGATTTTATGTAAAAATTTATTTACAATTGACATTTATTATTTATTTATTTTATAAAAACTATCCTATCTTTTAAG
>DWGJ01000593.1:0-27799 GCA_018246895.1 Aspitha aspitha aspitha | reverse complement strand
GTTCTGTGTCTGGGCGTAATAAAAATATCTATATAAGTACTATATCGTATATATGTATGTTTATCAGCTGTCCGGTCACCATAACACAGGCATTAAATTGCCTAATTTGGAATCGGATGGCCGTGTGTGGTATTTTCCCCAGAAATTATTATATTATTAATTATAATGTGTACCATCTGTCAGTGTCTGTCATGCGGGAGACAGAGTTCGATTCCCCGCCACAGTCAATGTTAGAGTTTCAAACTCCAACTGTGTGCATGTTTAATTTAAAAGTACAATATAAATCCGCATTTTTTTTTACTTTTTATTGTAACCAAGGGATTACAAAGGGCGTACCTAATGCCAAATGCAATTTGTGTATTTCTAATTATGATACTGCTGTGTTGACATCTTTATACGATTTCTCAGCCTGTACAATCGCCTTCATACGCGTCTATATTAATTTTCATATACATCCATATTATACGAAACAAATCTTCAAGTTAATATGAAATCTTCTATATACAAAATGTCTAGTAGCAATTTTGCGTAATAACATTTTCAGTGTCACTTCAGACAAGACAATTTGATTGTTACGAAGTTAGTATTAAATAAATTTCACGGCAACAATTCATTTATTTGGTGAAGCAAATGAAAATTGATTTAATAAAGTCATAATTAAAAACCAACTTAACGATAAGTTTGTTAAACGATGTATGATATAATATTATTTTTGGTAACTATCCGGTTACCATAGCACGGGCATTTAATTGTCTCATTTGGAATCAGTTAGCTCTATAGGATTGTCCCAATTATCATAGGAAACATAGTTTTAATGAGCAACGAGTTGAATGTAAGCATTGTTTTAGTTACGGGGTAGGCAGAAAGCAGCGAGTGCCAAATATCTCTGTCCTTACAAATCTGCCGTGCTTCATCTACATTCATCATTCTCTTCATTCATACACGCCGGTTTCGGATTCTCTTTCTGCCTACCCCGTTAGGGACCTGGACGATATGTATATATGTATGTTTTAGTTACCTATATAATGTATCTTTTCAGGACGGTTCTGGGAGAACGGCCAGTACTCAAGCACTGAACCAGTTCTTGGCTCTCGTTGTGACACTGCTCGTGTCAGTGATCGGTGGTATTATAACTGGTAACAATGTTTTATATTCACACAATTATATACATTATTACTCATCATACTACCAAATGCGAATGTTTGTATTGATGAATATTCTTTAATCTTTCACGCTAACCAATTGAACGGTTTTGATAAAACTGTACAGGAATATAGTTTGCACATAGATATCAGATAAACTCTATAAGTTGTTTTAAATCTTCATCGTTTTTGGTGTTTTATGGAGTTGAATTTAATCTTTCATAATCAATAAATTAGTCCTGTAAATTCCTCATTATGAAGAAAAAGAAACCCGTATTTAGCGATGACGGAATTTAGGAATGACGGAAAAAAAACAATTAAATGTCCCAAACCAAATTAACTTATCTTCGTATCGTAGAGATTAGCCTACAAGGCTTAGAACTCCTTGTATCGTCTTATTCTGCGGTGTTTTATACTATACCAATTGGGGAGGGTACCACGAGCTCTGCGTACTAATACCCAACGCACCCTTCTATCATCAGACATGTTACCTACGTTCCTTTCCAGTAGATGTTCCTTTAACTGGGACATAACGGTTCGCTTCGTCCCTTCTGGACAAACAGCGGAATACCTTATCTGCGGTTGTTTCCGAAAGCCAAAATCTGGGATATTTGAAATAGAACGAATAGGCGTCGATTGGACAAGCATTTTACGTGTTCCCATCGGGTTTTCATTAAGCAACATTGGTCTAGAGCTCTAGACTAAATAAAAAGGCATTTGCGAGATGAACTCCCAAATGTGTCGCCTGTCCGAATACTGTTCAGTCCCTAAATTTAGGGCTACGTAATAAAATACAAGACAAATGACGATCTATTTAAAAGGCTTGAGGGCCGACTTAACAAATTGCCCGGAGGTCGATAAAGTAGATTAAGCTAGGGCTTTAAGCCCTTGTTCATTAGCACACTAAGTATGATTGAATGTGTAGTTGGTTTATGCTGCTCGAGATAATCCGTACCTACTGTTTTTACGACTCAAATTAGTCGAAGTATACGATTGTGTGTCAGTCAATCAATCAATCATTTCATTTGCTTGATTCTTTAAAGGTTACCCGTGTCCTTGACAACGAGTAAAGGTATAAAATGTAATGAAAGGTATGATTTTTGTGAAGGTCTGTTCTAAGATATAAACGCTTAAATTAAAGGTTATTAAAACGTTCGATAGGATTTTTTCAGTTTAAAAGACAACATGCTTAGTTAACGGTAGTCACAGTAACACTATTACGAATAACCTTGTTAGTAACATATTTTTCATTATTGAATAGTCTGCTAAAAATACAAGTGAATTATGTATTTTGTTAATACCTAAATTTGTTTAAAAAAAATCATTCCAAGGATAGCCAATTGATAAGTGCTTTTCATTTTAATGGCCTTAGCAATACATAAAAGAAATAAAACGGATTCAAGTTACATACAATGAGATCCTAATTTTTGATCTTTATAAAGATACTCAGAGTTATAAAAGATATTACGACTAAAAAGACAGGATCCCTAAAGGGTATTTGCGAAGCTAAATTGCTTCGAGGTCGAGCGCTACACAAAGATTAAGCTACTTTTTTCTAGTGCTGCGGATGAATAATTATTTATGTATAAATAAAGTATAAGTAACATTAAGTAGGTACAGTGTCTCCACAATTGAGAAATAACTGAGTTTTATTAAGTCCATATCCATAATATATGATTAACTGCAAAGCCGGAGGTTATGGGTTTAATTCCCACTAACACACATTTGTGAGATGAACATATTAGTTTGTTCTGTGTGGGTATAATAAAAATATCTACAATATATATTATATATACCTAGTATGTATTTATATATTTATATATGTTTATCAGCTGTCCGGTCAAAGTAACAGGGGGATCTAATTGCCTACTGTCAAATCAGACAATCCCGAGGGATTCAGCTTTATAACATTTAGGGGAATAATAAATAACGGCACATATAAAAAAAATCTTAGTCATTTTTCGAAAGCCGGAAACTACTGAACCGATTACATAGAAATTTAATATTCCCGTACGGAATTAAGTAAACGGTTGGCGGGAATATGAGAAAAAAACGTGCAAACGTGACCTCCCGTTAAATGGCGCGGAATCGTGCGTTCGTCGAGGAAAATCGAAAATATTTTACAAAATAACACCCATTGAGCGCTTCGAACGGTTTTTCGATTGTGAGACGGTTCTTTTATACTCCCATGAAAATAGTTAAAAAATTCAATGTCGCCAAAAACTGTGCAACTGTGAATTGTATGAGGCTACATACATTATCATTGGAAATAACGACGCATTCATAAACTACAGTCTGCTATTTATAGGACTAGTAAAGGAGTATGAAATTTGGCACACTTATAGTTTATGTGTAGGAGAAGTGCAGAACGCTAATATTTTTCATTAATAAATGCTTATAAAGTACATTAAATCAATAAATAAAACACTACACACACTACCATGCATTTGACACACTCATTTGACACACACATACAACAATCATTGTTTACATTCTGGTTGTCAATGTCAAAAAAACGTCCAAAGAAATGTCAAAGAATTATTTTTTATTATGGTCGAATTTCGACCAGTAGGCGACCACTAGTTCCTATTAATTTGTTTTTTATTAACTATAGAAGCTTAATAAGCTGAATTGTTTCTTATGGCAACTATTTAATTGATTTAATTTTAGCAATTAGAAGACTATGCCGTATAGATTAGGGAGGTTTAAAGCATTTGTATGTTTTATGTAAGTTTTCATGTTTTATATTAAAAGAAATTATTTGTATGTTTCGTTAATTGTGCGTTTTTTGTATGTTACCTTTAATTTTACGCTTGTCGTAATCATTCATTTAATTTCTGTGCATCTATGCCCTTGAATTATTTGCGAGTCTTATAAATTAGTTCACTGCTATTTAAAAAGTATGACTCTGATTCACATAATTCAATCAGTGGATGGGTTTCATCAGTAGGTTGAATTAGTCGATAAAAAATCTGCGCTCTCCCTTGTAAACCGCGTCAAATAATTGCAACTACATATAAGGCTCAATTTAACTCAGGGCTGTTGTTAACGCGGCCGCACCTTCAGGATAGACCACTTTTACTTTTAAGCTCTGTTGTTGTCGTAGAGGGGCGAACAAATTTGGCGCGTGCGGTTATCGCCGCCGCAGTGCTGAGTGCGGGGGCCAAGCACGCTCGCGCCTCCTTGTGCCACTTGTGACTTACCACGTGCGCCTCACACGCTCCGGGACTACGCAGGTACGCCTCACTTACACCATTCTTTCATTGTTTCCGTTAACGTTTAACCACATTTAGCTATGTGAATTTAAATTTAAACTTCATTGCAATTGGACTCGTAAATATAAAAGCATTTATTACTTCATGAAAGCAATTTAACTATATTAATTTATGCTGTTAGCTTTACAGACTATGATTCATTACTTTTATGAATATAAAATTTTATGACAGGTAGGTACTTATATAGGTATCAAATATAAAAGTATGTATATTTTTAATTTAAGGGCATATACAATGTATAACTAAAGGCCTGATTTGTGATGAATATAACTTTACTGCTTCTATATAAATTGGAATCAGTTCTACTTGCATTACGTGATGTTCTAAAGTAGAATGATTTTGGACAAGGACAAGTTTGCCCTGAAGAAACTGATTTTGTATACCGTTCGTGTTATTGATCTACATATTAAAATTTTTTAATACCTTTATTTGGTAAACATAGAATTCTGAATATTTTATCTGCTAAACATCTATATTTAGTAGCTACTATGGTGGTATCTATGTATATAGTAGATAGCTGTGGCATTCCATGTCCCACGAAAGTCACACTACTACACATACCTACTCATGTTTAATAATACCGGAATTTCATACTCACGTAAGTATAGTAAAGTAATTAGGCTGTGTTCCTTGTTGTTTACCACTGTTGTTGAATACATTATGTATTAACATCATGTATTATAAGTAGATGTAAAATAAATTATTATTACCTACGGCTGATAAATTAATTACCAGAAAATAATTTGAATAGTTTGATACGCGTCGTATGGACGTCAATTATGACGAAATATCATATTATTTAAGGATAGGTACTGAGTCTTAAGAAGAACTTTAATTTATATAGTTGTTGTAGGAAAATATCGAAGTTTTTGCCTTTTATATCCACAGATTTCATAAATCTGGACTGCGAAACACTTTTTGGCAAGTAGATTGGCAAGCCAAATGTGTATATTCCGTATTTGAGCAAGGACAAATTACACTAAAAAAGTGATGGGATACAGGTAATAACTAGCGTGAACAATAGTTCATTGTCTGACAATTCGCTAGTTATGTGTTTACTAACATGTTCTCTACGGCCGGACAATACCTTGATGGATAACGAGGAGAGGAAGTTGTACTTAACAACCAATCTTCACCGTATCGATACTATTGACATAGGTACCTCAAATGTAATATTTGGCATAAATCTGAAATATGACATGTTTTAAATTTCTGCCGTGAAGCAGTTGTTGTTACAAAATTCTGTTTCGGTCTGAAGCAGTTGTTTCAACTGTGTTTCGGTTCGAAGGGTGTGGATGCCGGTTCCCTTGAATACCAGAGGCGACCATCTTAGTTCTCAAGAATAGCAATGCATCTGTGACTGAATTCTGATAGGGTAACTACTAACACTAACTGCACCTGCTAACACATGGTAACTGGACTAATGTAACTAACAGTCCCTTTCCTGCAGTCCTGTTACTAAAGAATACTCACCAACTAATTCATACTAACACTTTATACTAACTGAATTTACACTAACAGTCCCTACAGCCCTGTTAGGAGTCGATTACAGACAGCCACTTGTGACTGCTGCATACTCGTTTGCTACTTACTCTATTCCAATAAAAAAAATTTACATTATACAAAAAAGCTGCGTAAAGGGAGAAAAAAATGTCTTCCAATCTTCATACTTTCCGGTGCTTACATGCGGTCGTCCTTCCCGGGATCGCTGGCTGCTAGATCTTCCATTTTAGCGGCCCGTAACCCCGGAAGACGCCTTACAACAGGTTAAAAACGTGTAAATTAGAAGTATGTTAAGGATTTCTTTATTGAATAATTATTCAATAAAGAACATTATAATGTTTCTCGTTTTTGTTCTAGCAGGTTTTTAGATATAAATAATAATATTCCAAAAGTAACTTTTAATTTGACTGTGTCATTAATGAGTGTCACATTTTTTTTTCAAATAGTTACATTTATACATTTCCAATATCTCTTGTTATGTTGAGGACAGTAACAGATTTTAAATAATAATAAAATCAGGATGTAATCCAATTGAAATCTATAATACTATTATAAAGCTGAAAAGTTTCTTTGGTTGAACGCACTAATCTCGGGAACTACTGGTTCGAATTGAAAATATATTTTTGTGTTGAATAGTCCACTTATTAAGGAAGGCTACAGGCTATATAACATCACGCTACGACTAATAAGAGTGGAACATCAATGACAAATGTTACAAAAACGGGAAAATAAAATAAGATTTCCACGCAGATGAAGCCTCAGGCACAGCTCGTGCTATATGGTACATGATTAGTACCTACAACGAAACAAAAATATTTGGTTGAAATTCCTATTTCAATGGTTTGGTAGAAAATTTCAGAGCTCTCCCATGCTAGACTAATAAAAGTAGAAAGTTGCAACTATGTTTATACTATACATGATTTTAAAAATATTGATATCAAACATGTCAAGTCGTAGAAAAGCCAATATGATTGGTACATTTACCAAAAAAATACTTTTATTTTTTAATATATATGTATGTATGTATGATGGTTTGATTTGATCGCTAATACAGAATAGCAATATTTATGGAAAGACGATTAACATATATTTATTCCGATCAGGATATAACTGTCAGAGAACTTTAAAAAGTCGTAATAAAGATTTGTGATCAATAATTCATCTAGGATTAAAAAAACAGGTTTAATCTAAACCACCGTAGATTAAAAAAAAATCTCTTGCTTTAGTTCCGTTTTATGCGAATACGATTTTCGCTCGCGGAAACATGATGGTTTCCCATTAAGTAGGCAGTTCGTTGCACAACCGTAACCGTTTTAATTGCCGGCAGTCGATACTACAACTACTTTCTTTGAATTCAACTATATAACGAGAACCTTTTATTCGGTTCCTCCTATTGTATTTTGTACATTTTTTTTTTGTACCAAATACATAATTTTTGTATGTCTTCAAAATTATTATGCTGCATTTTAGCTTATGTTTATTCAATGGCGTAGCTTGTAGCAGGTAATATATTTAATTCGCTACTTCGCTGTAAAAAGAAACGTCATCTAAAATGTAGTGAAGAGTAGAAACAAATAGTAATACATTTTCACATTCTTAACGTTACCGCGTTGCCATAAAATTTGTTAGTTGCTTTTGATGCTTTTTTAAATTTTTTGATACTTTTCTAACACTTCTCTTGATTCTGCGTAATGGGTATGGCGATATGTGGAAGTATTATCGTAGCCGTATGAATGTTCATGACAAAGTTTGCTTACTGCATATTTTTGTGTGGCTTATATACCAATATTAGGTATGTAAGTACTTCGCAACATTGTTGGCATAATGCCGTTAATTAAAAGGCTACTCCTTTTAATCACTCCTACTCCTTTTAATTACTCCTACTCCTTTTAATTACTCCTACTAATCAATCTATATAAATTATATTATAAGAGGAAAAATTAATATTAATTACAATTTTTTTTTGGCTTATGTGTTCGGTTAGCAACCCACTGGGCGCTCTATCAAAACGTTTAAGAATTATCTCAACCACGAGTCGCGAATCACGTAACTATTGTGCCGTAAGCTTGGTTAAACTTTAATTAACAAGTAAACTAAGACAAATAATGTCTTTCTCAGGAGCAAATAATTTTTGCTCACTTTACAAAACAATAAATCATATTATCAGCTTATCACGTTCAGCATATCTTTACATGCATGAAATGTATTCTTATAAAAATAACATTTACTTTATTACTAGGCAAATATAAATAAAAAACGTTTAATATTAGTATATCAAGAAATGCGTTAACGGGTTATCGATAACCATCTCTACCTACATAGAGTAATCATAATGAGATACGTTCTTTTTTAAGCCTCCTCCCTTTACTATCGTCATCCGGGGTCGGCTGGAAGACAACGTTGGAAAGCAATACGTTTGCCCTTGGTAACCGCTGTTTTTAGATTATTACATAAATAAATAGACAGATATGTAAATCATTAGGTACCTTCAAGTTAAAAATATGGATATCCATTTATGCTATATCATATTGCAACTTTTTTCACTTTCACGCAGTATAAATTTGAATACAATTATTGCGTGAAGAAAGTTTACTTCTAGAATAGGTACCTACTAACCAGACCGTATCACGCGATGACCGTTTGGTACTAAAAAGAGATACTTATTTATTTACGACATGTGAAAACATGTTGACATGTCGTTTCAGGTTTTAAAACATTTGTTTCTCCCATATATAAGTCAAATTGTCACTGAAACAATATCAAATAGAACTGGTGTACTACATATTTGACGCATCTACCATCTAACTTTTTTTACTCTTTTTATCGATTAGCGCTTCCTTCATAATAATTAGAAAGATTATTTGCTGCATTTCAGGATATTATTTATGTATTTGCCAATCGCTAGTAGTTTTACCGGTCTATTACTAACTGTGGATTATTTTACATGCGTATTCTTCAGAACCGTCTCCCAAGTTCTTCTTTCGATGCGTGGCCATTTAAATAATTAAATAGTTCAAATAGAAAGCTTCTTAGGCACTGTAATTATAATGTCTTATTAACACAGTCGAAACGTTAATGTTACCTATAGTTTTTCGCACCGTATGTATATATATGTACATCCGGTTAAATCTGATATGTGCGATAAACAATGCATGCATGTGTAGGGCGCCAGATTTGCATTCGTGGTCGTCACTTTAGAAGCGCTGAAAACGAGATCCATTGTTGGCATTCAAACCATATACTCGTACATACATACATAGGGCTCTTGTCTTATAGTGTTAGGCGTTTAATTAATGAATCAGTGTTCACACCACATGTTCTTGTTACTTAATATATGTATACACTGAAACTAATTCCTATTTACTAAGTTATGTAAACATGAAATTGATTATGAATCGAATTAATCAATTTAATAACATGTAATATGATCGCAATTTGTTGTTGATTATGAAATATTATCTGCTATTGATATAGCCCCGAAGTAAATCGCATATCAATTTCGATACATGGAACTATTGTACTCAAATTACCTGTTCTTAGCCAAAAAACCAAATGAGCTTTAGGTTAATCTAGTTACTTTTGACGTAATCTAATTGTATAGAGTACTAAGGTTCATAGGGATGCGTTTATACATTGTGAAACATACGGACAACAAAGATTAGAACTTAAGAAAGCCGGGTAATATACTTACAAGAACAGACTTAACTTTCCAGATACAAAAAATATCTGCAACCTACCTCCGTATTAACGTTTAATAAGTATTTTTCTAAATATAGAAAACACCCACTTTTGTTACTTACCATGACATTTTCAATTGGTCTATTGTTGTTTAAAGCGTTTATAAAATCAACAAATGCAAAGCAATGCGTATGTATGCGTTTAAAACTGCTCGCGTTTAGGTGTCACTTGAGTAGAGTAAATGTCGACCGCAGAGCATGTTGCCTAATGGATATGAAATTTAAGATGCTGCCGGTTAAGGCGCTATTCACATGCACTATGAATCTGATCTTAACTAAACAAATATAATGTTACAGATTGTGTACAAATAGATATGTTTTAATACCGTATCATGTATGGTCTGCTTAATACTGGTACAATCTGACAGAAAGAATTATCCTATCTATTTACATACATAATTAAATGTTTTCATTGCCTTTGTTACAAGGATTCATTTATGAATAACAATAAGAAACCAAGGTCGTTAGACAGCCCCTCAATTACAAGAAACACGACGTAGGTAAGCTGGGTTCAAGACCGAGGTGATTACGCTGGTAACCTTGCAGTTGGGTAAAAATTTACGTTTTACATTCATTCTGGAATGTCATGCCTAATTTAATTATATTGCGTGAGTGTATTTAATTAAGTACATACATTATCGTATTGTTGCAAAATACTTCCACGATTAAAAAAAAGACAGAGGTGCATCTATTTTATAAATTATTAAATAGGCTGAAACTTTGTAATATTTAGTATGTATTTATCTAGCTTACTACATATGTATATATAGTGGTTTACAGCTACTCGCCTATTCGCTTCACAAAATGTGAGAGCCGGATAATGTTAACAGGCCATCTTAGCAAATTATTTGTTTTGAAATTATGCAGCAATCCGTAAATTTTTATTAGGTTACTTAAGATTAGTTTAATATTTCAGAGAGTTAAAAAAATAATATAAGCGTCTTGGTTGTAATAAATTATAGATAAGATTATAGCTACAAATTGACTGATTAAATAATTGGTTCGTAAAACAAAAATGATCCATTTAAATATAGCTACCTACGTGTGTATAAAACATACACAAGTTGCAAGTAGATATATGTAGTAATAATGTAACGATAACTAGGTATAAGGATATTAAACTTGAACCTAAAACAAGTTTCTACCCAACTACTTGTTTTAAAGTTATATCACATAGCTACCTATTCTATGTTACGCAACAACTAACATATGACAACTTTGCATATGATTCATCTAATTCTAAAATGCAACGTAATAAATGAATGTCTTGACAAATGTTAGGGCAGTGGAATGTATAGTTCCGTAATTTGTATTAAGCTTTTCATTAATAAATCATCAAAATTATTACATGTATCTTCTTTTAGTTTCAGACGTTGGCATAAACGGACCTTTTCATTTTGTGACGACTATTAGATTGCCTGCCTGCGTAGGAATGCGTCGTTTGGTTGTTATTCTATGGGCAAATAATCTGCAGTTGTTGCGGTTGCATCTTCATTGATGCTTCTGATGAAGAAATCAAAATAAGCTTTTACAAATCTCTTGACCATAGAGCTATACCTACTACTGTTTAGCGCTTTCACAAATTACGAGCGGAAATTTAAAATGTAATGATGCATGTAACTTATTGATTGAATTTTCTTTTTAATTTCTTTCAGTGGTTAATAACATACCTTTGAGATACTTTTCAAAAAATTGTATAATAACGTAGTGTAACGTTTCTATATTGACTATTGTTTCCTTTTCCTTGATACTACTTTAAGAAGTTAACAAAATGAAGAACAAATCGAATGCATCTGTTAATATTAAACGCACGCAGCCACGCGCGTCATTCGCGTATCCGCTTTTACTCAAGAATCACTTTCGGTTCATCGTATCACCTGGCCAATGACCACAAAATAAATGATACTTTTTCATCATGGTAATGAACCATACATACGCTGCGGTCTTTACGAGTGAAATTGGCTTACGCAAAATTATAATCGCCACAACTCTTTTAGGTTTTCCATGCACTCTTTTATCATTTCATTATAAATTCATTCCTGATTAAATTTTTTTGAATGTTGTATATTCGAAACATTTTAGGATAACAAACTGGTAGAGTTGTCAAATCTTAATTAGTACATATTATAAATAGCTTTTCCTTCGTTTTACTGCATTATTAACAAATTTCAGCATAACTAAGAGCAATAAAAAACTTTTAACCGCAACACAATTCTATATCATTCATGGATTTTTGGTAGGTCCAATAATATATATATATATAAACACTACGTGCCGATGTCAATGAAATTTTCCGAATAATGGACGGGACAATAGACAAAAAACATCGTTTAAGTGTGACGCGGTCGATATGTACGAGTATCATTCACGGTTAATATAAAGTGAACACAAAGTTACAACACTGACATTATGGATTCAAAATGTTTTATATATCATGGACAACATGCTTTACATGTATTTAATTATGAGTAGGTATATAACACATTATGAGTATGTATATTACAGACTGTCGGGTAATAAATTAAAAAGAGCTTCTCTATAAAACAGTTTTGTTAAAAATGCATTTTAACGTTGATTACGATTAATTAATTACATTATATGCGAGTATGTTCTTAAACGTTTGCGGTTGTATCCACGCAATCAATGTAATGTTTTCGTTTTTTAAATGTCTTAAGTAAATTGCGATAGTTTCGTCTTCGTTACTGCGTGTAATTAAGATTTAACGGCGTTTTTAAACACAGAATAAATAAGGCTTTAATGAGTGGAATAAATAATTTTCGTAAAACGATATAGTACGACCAATTTTGGTATAAGGTACAAGCTGAAATGACAACTATAGTTAATCTATTTTCATTAATATTATGTCAACCATGTGGCGGTGGATGGATAATTATTAGTACCTGTATTGATAACCGCTTTTCAAAGTAAATAATGTTTTTCAAGTGTAAGTAGGCCCTTTAACATCATTGATCTAGATTTCTTCTTTATAATGGGTTAAACCTTACAATGAATAAAACAATTTGAGTTTGAATTTAATTTGAAATAGAATCAAATGTTAAATGTTATGTTAATGTGGTTGTTTCAACGATTAGTGCGTTCAAAAAAATATTTTTCAGATCATATATTAGTAAGTATAGACATTAAAAGTATTATTTACAACCTACATGTTCGTCGGCCGGTAAACTAATTAGCTACACGTTAATTATGAAACAATGTGGCGTATCCTAATGGTTTTAGACAAGTTAATTTATTGATTGCTAATTAATAAAGGTATAATTATTCTACACCCTACGTTTTTAGGTAATTTGTTTTGTATAATTATCGATTATTCATTTGTTTTGTGATCATTAATACCAATAGCACAATTGTTGCAAATTGGCAAACAAATGTTTGCCACGTGCAACAATTACAATTATATTTCGCGACACGCATTTGTTGATCTGAAGAGGCTACTGTTAGTTAATACTTACGCTTATGTAAGCAAGTCATAATTTAATTACCGGATAAATCATATCTAACACGATATAAAATATCTGAAAGACCTATTTGAATTTTTTAGTTTTTAGCTCTGATATTAAAAGTTGAGGTAGGCGTCATGAATTGTGTTAGTTTTTTCTATTTATTTCCATGCTCTTACTTTATTGATGGGACAAGTGGAAGATAAATCTTATCATTTCCAGCTCATTTATCACTGTCCAGCAATTCATCGACGCCAAAGACACTCTAAGATTCGTTCAGTATCTAACTGATTGAGCGTGGACTGTCTGATTGAACACTCCTCTAATTGAACAATGTTCAGGATGAACTACGCCGTTCAAATGATACTTTTTACCCGACTGTAAGGAGAGCTAATTCGCGCGTATTTTGTTTGTTTGTTATTTATTTTTTTGTAATATTCTTTATTCCCGAATATTTTCCAAACTCCTGGACCGATTTATATAACAAAGGTGGCAAAAAATGCGTGTTTATACCCCAAGTGTCCTAAGATATGTGATGTCGCACTGAATCCAATATGGCGTCCGCTAGAGGCAATTATGTCGAGAATTAAAAAAATTAAAAAACCCGACTGTAAAAAATGTGAAGTAAATAAAAAACTGAAAATGAAAAAAACAAGTTCAGGAATCTGATAAACACTTGTAATATTTTAATGCAGAATATACACGGAATTGCGGGCTTTTACAGCAATGGACAAATGGTTCAAAAATGGGAAAATATTGATTTCCACGCGGGCGAAGCTGCGGGCACAGATAGTTTTTTCTATATAAATAGAAATAAATGTATATTATATGTACCGGAAACATAGAATGTGGGCATATTTGACTTTTGTGTAAGCAAGCGGAGACTGTCGGCCGGCCTTGTAGGTGGCACGTTGGGTACATTTAACATTCCACTCGCACAGCTGTGAATAGAAATCCATTACATTTCTATGTCCCAGACTGTTCCAAAGGTAATAATTAAATTGAAACGCAAGTTATTTTTAAATCTGAGCCTGTTCAATGTATAAAAGGAACTTTAGAAATAAAATGTTACCCTATGAATATGATTTCGTTCTTTATTAAAGTTCGTTAAAGTATTACAACTTAACTAAGAAAATTCTAGAAAGAGTTTGTACATACCGTAGAAATTTGAGATCATTACAATTCAGATCGTAAGCCTGACCTACGCTGATTGCAAGTCGCTGCAGGATGCCCATTTTAGCCCATGCACTACTGTTTTATTTATTTTTGCATTTGTGTTGCAAACATTTTTGAATAACATGTGAAAATGAATTTCACTTCGGTTAATATTTTATTTATTGTGTAGTTAATGACGTTTTATTTTAGACAACAATACTTATTAGATATTATGTAAGCACCTACGAGTACATAGTTGAGGTCAGTGACACAAATCACAAAATGCATTGCAGTTTTTGTGACACGTACGTTATCAGAAAACGTAATGCACATTTCTGTGTCTCAACTGTGAACAATATTATTTTATATTCTGTGCGTAGATCGGTAGTGTGCAATAAATTTGAAATCGCTGCAGGCGAGCCTTGCTCAAGACTGGACACGTTGACAATCTGAGCGCGCTGGTGACATTTAAATTGCGCACATATTCCATTGTTCTTTATGAATTAAATCTGTTTCTTTGATTTTCCACAGATTTATTTATTGCAAGTAAAAGCAAAATGAGCCAACTATATAGATATTTACCATTGTACTCGTAAAAATAGAAGTTAAAATGCTCGTAATGAATATCTCCTGAATTAGTTTGATTGGAGATGTTTTGTTTCCCACAATCTGATCTAAATTGATTTGATTGTCTTCATTTTTCTATGGTTTTTTTATTAAGTAAATAGTGTTAATATTAGAATTGAATATACCATTGAATTGAATGTTGAACGTTTCTAATGAGCATACCCAAAACTCGATTTGAACGCCAACATGTACTAGAATTGTATGAATGTTTAGTCCATAGTATTCGTACTTTGTTCCTTCGATAACTTCGAGTATCATTATTGTATTATTGAAATTTATGTGTAGGTAGGTAAGTAACATTGCAAAAAAATACAATATATATTTATTGATGTAAAACCTCCGTAAAACGTAACGTAACTCCGTAAACGTTTTGAATTTGTATACTTAATTAAATAAAAAAACAAGTTAAATTTGTTAGTATTCATTAATTTTATTAATAAGAACAAAGGTCAATTTGTCTACTTAATTAAATAAAAAAACAAGTTAAATTTGTTAGTATTGATTAATTTTATTAATAAGAACAAAGCTCAACTGCGATATATAACGCGGTAACCCGCAATCAAGACAAGATTTAGTCTTAAGCATCATGTATGTAAATCCGCAATGACGTGTCTGGTATTTTTGTTTAACCTTAATAAAAAAGGAATTACTGTTTATATAGAAAACCGCAATGGAAGTACGGATGGTTGTGGTGTGCGCCTGCCTGGCGATGGCGAATGCGACTCTGGAAGTGGTGAACCAATGGAGTTTGCTGCAGTTTGACTTCCCACCGGACCCGGTACTGTTGGAGAAGTTTCAGCCGGAGAACACCGTCCCGACGGGCCTGGAGATCGGCTGGGATCGAATATACCTCGGGATCCCCAGGCTGCGGGCAGGCGTCCCTGCCACGCTGGCTTGGGTTCCGCGCGCGCTCCCGCCCGGCGTCAGCCCTGTACTCCAGGTATGCTAGTAGTTTAGAGTTGACAGCACCTGTCCTGCCCGAAAGTAAAGAAAAAAGTGTTTTCCATTGGATTTTGTATTGCTTGGCCAAGCAGCTATTATTAATTTTATGCACATATGCATTTTTTGTTACTCATGGTGTAACAAATTGGTTTAATCAGCAACAACATTTTCATTACAGGTTCTTTTAAAAGGCAATAACCATTTGTAGAGTCCTTTGACCGATTTAATTATGGCAGTTAAACCGCACATTCCAGTTAAACAAACCTTACAATGTAAATGATAATGAGTAAAAATCTGCATTACCTGCCTAAGATACAACACGCTAAATTTCTTAGTTTGCTTCTAGTTTCTGTTCTCAAATTAACTTTTATAAATATTATCTTTTCAAACAGTTACTGTTATTATCTAATAAATTATGTGACCTTCGCAATTACATATAAGTAGGCAAGGGGAACATAGACATATAACAGATACATAAACAAACATATAGAGAAGTAGAACATAGATATATATCTAGAACATAGGTATATAAAGCAGTTTTACTCGTATATAAATATGTTTACAAACGATTAATTTTAAAAAGAAAAAAGGAAATTTGTGGACAATGATTACATGAAACGGAAACTAGGTACTGAGACCTACTCCGCGATGTGTTCGACGAAGCACGAAAATTCTAACGAAAGTTTGCTGCAACGGAGTCAATCATCAGATAACTAGCCCCTGGCATTTATCTTTTTACTAATCTGCTTGCGACCTGCATCACCGTCGGGTATCGGCCCTTCGACGGTCAGGTTACATAAATAATGTCATCAAATAAAGTAGCCCGGAGTTTTAAGTTTTCAATTGACATTTACGGTCATGCTAGCGGCTTACATTTACACACGAACTGAGCACGGCGGTCACGAGAAAGCGTGAAGGGCAAGCCACATATTGCTGTGACCTTCGCTGACTGTCGCTGTACAGATCTGTAACACACCGTCAACCGTCAACACCATTTTTCCTATAAATATGGCTCGTTCAATTCCGGATGCGAACTATTAAAGATGTGTGCACGTTATACTTGCAAATGAAACTACAAACACAGCTTTATATTTTAATTATGATTTATTAAAACATAAATAATATTTACACAAAGAATACCTTCACACTACCTATACCTACCTACACACATTATCTTTTCACTGTAATATGTGAAATAACAGAAACGTTGGTAATAGCAAAAAAGATTTCGTATAATAAGACCGGAGTGACGGCTAGGAGGCCCTTAATAAGACATTAGCAGCATGAATTGTAAATGAGGGGGTATTTTTTGCGCACTCTGACGTTTTGTTCGTATGCTGTCCATACCTGGCACAGTTTTGTACCCTTATTTAAAATAGAATCGATTCGCAAAAACGTAACATTAAGTAATTTTTCTACCTTGTTTTTTTATTGCATTTATTTACCTATGCCCTTATCTATGCCTTTGTATCTCCATATTTCTAGTCTGTTGAAATAACAGAATTTTGCTCTTCAATTTCTTCTCGTAAACATAATTAGACCCTGATTATGTAACAGTAAGCTAAATGAAGTAGCTAAGCTGTATAAATTGACCTGCAATTAATATTCAATACTTTTTGCCAATCACAATTTAAATTCTTATAAGTATCTACATTAATATTGCTAATATTCCGTAATGACTATACGAGTTGCGTAAAGTATAAATCTTTCAAATAATTATTTAATTAAATTAGTTTGTAAATTGTTTTGGATATTTGAAAAGGAAATTAAAATGTAGGGACTGGACAGAGGCGACAATGCCAACATTGCATGAGCCTTGGTGCGGATGTAAATCCGTAAGAGTACCTATGTTACGTTTTTAACTAGTTTTGTCTACTATAATATAATTTAAAATAACAGTTAAACAATAACTCTGTTATGTGTAAGTCGTTAATTTCCATTAAACAATAAAAGTTTTCTATGGTTTTCGGTACATAAATTTACTTTAATAAATTGAAATGCTATTCTGGTAATGTGGGGTCGTGTAGGGTTCTTCGTATACATTTAGGTACTTAACTCAAACTCTTTACAAAGACACGACTCGGTGAGTGATTTGAATAAAGATAAGAATAAAAGAATCAAAACGTTTGCGAAGGAAGAGTGCTTGACCCCAGTCTCGTACAACCTTCACTAAAGTAGATTACCTACACTTCACAAAGTGGGCCTGCTAAGCTTGCTAATTATAATTACAATGCGTTGCGCGTAAATCGAAATGTAATTTCAGATAGTTATACAAGTTACGCTCGAATGCTAACAACGCCCCTGATACTTGAACTAAGTTTGATATTTTTTAATACAGCTTAAAGCAGCTAATATTAAAATGTATAACTATCATTGTCAAATACATTGAATATTACATTATACTTGTACGAAACGAGGTGGATTTCAATTTTGATAGCTAATGAGAGTTAGCATTTGGTGTTCAAGTGGCTCTAACAAACAGTAAAGCTTTCAACAGTTGTTAATTTTTCGTGTTGAAAATTAAGCAGTTTTTTAATTTTTTTTAGTTTAATTAAGCAGTTTTTTTAATTCAAAGTTGCTTACCATTTCATTATAGTCTCAGTTATACAGACAACGCTGGCTTTCATACTGTACCGATATATTTTTTGCAGGCCTATCCTGACTGGTCATGGCATTCTGCTGGTCGTGGCGATATCAACTGCACAGGCCTCATATCTGTGTACAGGATCCGAGCCGACCGCTGCAACAGGCTCTGGGTGCTGGACGCGGGAGTGTTCACCAGCTTGGATGACTTCCGTCGAGTTTGCCCGCCCAAGATCCTGATCTTTGACATGGCCACTGACCGTTTGGTAAGTGATTTCAATATTTAAACACTGTCTTGCATTACCTACATTACCCACGCCAGTTTGATACTTTAGATTGAAAAAAGCTGGTTGCTGTTAATAATGAATTGTACTCCTATATACATATGAACAGACTCGCAAACATTAACTCTTTATAATATTAGTAGATAGGTATGTGTCTGAGCCTAAGCCCATTTGTTGCTACAGTACATATTATGCTGTAACTGGACATCGCTATATAGGTACGAGTATGTAGATAACGACGACCATCCTTGTAGGTAAATAGTTGTTGCAATGAATGTACAATAAAATGCTTCTTAAAGGAAAGTGAAGTATAACATGTTTTTATGTCCTTACGTAACAGAGCGTTTACAAGTTTACAAAATTAGGAACGACTATTGTAAGTAATTTACACGTAGATAAAAATGTTAGATTATGACAAACAAGGGCTCTTTATGAAATTAATGGAACCAAATTTGCGACACGTTGATACGAACTAAGTTAAATGAACTTACGTCAGTTTGATACCAAAGGTCATTATTATTGAACCTTAGGGTATAACAACTCGGGTATCAATAAACGATACTTAAGTACTTAAGTCGTAACTGGACAGGCGGTAAATGTGTGACTGTTTTATTAAACGTAACGCGAATGCGAATGGTATGTTTTTACACACATGAACTTTTTTCAAAAATGTATCTACATGTGATTTCCGACATGGTAAGAATGATCTTTATTATTAATTTTTATAAGGCAAAGAACCGTTGTACAAAAAAATAAATGAGGATTATGCGTTTTTCTTTCTTGCAAACGAGAACAACTAATAGTTATCAATAAGCATTGCCTACGTTAGTGTAGTGTCAAATGTTTTAGGTGAAAAGTGATTTAATCACAAAATATAAAAAAAATACTGGTATAGATTATAATAACGTATCTAAAAACTGCATAGTTTTAAAGTGGATTTAGAACAAAATATGGAGGGCACATTTTTTGCGACGTGTTCGTTGCTCAAGGCCAACTGAACTATTTCCGTAGTCCTACAACAATGTGGACATGGAAAAATCAATTAGAGTGGCATATGGAAAAGTTATTGTGAATGTATTCATTTAACATTAATAGCTTTTGCAATTTAATCTAGTAATCTATTTATAATTTTTAAACAGATTATTAAATTGGCGGTATATATTTTATTTGCATGACAGTGCATTGAGTAAATTAATACTGAAAAGGTTGCTGTACCTACTATAATTATGCAAGTATTTGAGTATAATAACCTGACTCAATAATAGTTTCTAGTTATAACTTGTGATTGTGGCCTACTGCGTGTACAGGGTTGCCAACGGAACCAAACTTATCCTTTCATACCGACTTCCCTGACAACTAGGCCAAATTTTTTGCCTGACAACTAGGGAAAATTTTAGTACGTTAAGTGAACTATGTGCGTTTCAAAGCTGAAATATGACTCACTTTAACGGCGAAGGTGAAAATCACGATGAAACCTGCACGCTTCAAGTTTTCCACTACAATACATTAAATTTCATGTAGTGCTCTATCATTAATTTAATGTAAAGTACTCAAACTTTACATTCAATCTAAACTATGGTCTTCTTTAAGGACGTCACCTACTTGATCGAAATACACCCTACGTTTACCGCTTCCGGCTCTCTCATTCTCTTTCGCCTTATAAATCTGACGTCATTTATATTTTCTATATGCGTAAAACATCTAAGAATCTTTTGTTAAATCGCATTACACTCTTTCACGCCACATCATTATTGGATCACATGATTCCTGGCTGAATCGGCATTACTTACACCACACAGGAATTTCTTCATGCCGCTGTTATTTGTAGGTACCGCATAAATTTTACTTTCATTTCGGACTTAAACTGACGAATGAATATTAATGTATACGTTTTAAAGACTACAATAGTAAAAGGCCTCGCGTAAAAATTATAATTGTATCAGTAGTAATATAATATTATACATACATGAAATATTGAGCATTACGTGATGTTAAAGCAAATTATCTCATTAGAACGTCGATTACCTACTAATTAGCGGTTTAATTAATATTAAAATTGTGGATAACATTAATATAATGAATATAATGAAAATAAAAAAATCAAAGTGGTTTGCTTATTTTTTTTGACATAATGTTAGTAGTATACAAGAAATCGCAGGGTACCCGTATTAGGTGGAATAACCCACAATCTTGACTTACAAATAAACGATTGATTTACTTATTGATTTTACTGGTCAACGTATTTTTGGAAACTGATTTCGGATAATGAACTGATTGAGTATATCTCATATATCTCAACGGCCTCGGACTTCATTGTCATTATGGTGATGATTGACCACGAAATATTTTGCGGTGCGGATTGTTATTTTTCATTAATATAAATCCGTCGATATTTATGATACATATGTATAATTTGAATACGTAAAATTATAAAACACTAAATAAACACTTATGACGTTTTACGTTGCGAATTGAATAACCTTTTCTCTTAGTATCAATGCGTTACAAGGTCGTAGTAAGTATATATTTTTGAATGGGTGTGGCATGTCAGTAATTGTTGTTTTCGACTCCGGATTAGGCTTGCAATAACTATAGCGTTTGCCGGAGGTTAAACTACGTCAATAGATTGCAATCGCCATCACTAACCGGTTTTTGTGCATTACGATACGTAGTTTATAAGTTTTGCGGTCATTAGTGTTTAGTGCAGTACCGAACCCTTTTACAAAAATACTTGTCGTTACTATGCATTTATAAATCTAAACATAGAAAATTGTAATGTCCACAGTGGCTTCGACAGACGTTGTTGATAGTCCTAGTTGTCAGGAATATCGAAATTATAGCCGAATGCTTTTAGTTCACATACGAGTACTTACACTTTGACATTGTTTATGTAGATTGGTTCATCGGATGACATATTCAACGTTATTGAATCATGACACTATTCATTAACTACTAAGTCTACCACTAACACCATGACGTCAAGTCAGAAAGCACCGAGTGCTCAATCTATCCTTACAGATCTGACTTGTTTAAAAATGAATTAAAGAAGAATTCGCAGCTATTCTGTATTTGTTGAGACGATTACTTTTCCAGGTAAGAAGTGTGTACTTTCCTCGAGAGCTGTTGCGGCCCAGTTCGCTGCTCACTAACATCGTGCTCGACGACACCAGAGCCTCGTCGCCCCACCTCTCGGCCTCTTGCGACAACATGTTCGCTTACATCAGTGATACGGTTGCACCTGGTAAATATTTTTACCATTTTTTTCACGCTATCACATAACATTATATTATATTAACCTAATTAATCGTGCAGTAATGGCAGTCACATCCGGTACCGAAACTCATTAAACCGCACATTTTTGACTATTATTAGCGTAATTTTTAATTAACAATGCAAATGGTTTTTTTTAACGAACGATAGGCTTGCGTTTACAATGTGGAACGCAAATATAAAAAAAATTGCTTTCAAAGATTACAATTTTGCGTTACAGTTATTTTCACCTAATTACGTGAAGGTGGACGAGTATCTAAGCTACGAACAACAGATTTAGGTACTCACGGTTTACGCAACAAACGACTGTTCTGAACCTTTCCTATTCTAAATAGAACTTGATTGTAATTAACTTCAAGGACGTGGCCTGCTTCCTGTCTGTATTATTTAATACACTAGTTCTCTTATTTGGAACGAATAAGATGCATTCAGTGGATAAGAATAGTATTAAAATATTATCAAAGACATTTTACATGATTCGATTGTTTATTTATTTTATTTATTTATTTATTTGTAAACTTATTATGCACGACTCCGTTGCCCGATCCGATTAGGCCTTTCAATAAAAAACCAAACGGCCTAGACGTTAAATTCTTGTAGTAGTAGGAGATGAAAATGTCCGCTACATAAAGTTTTAAGGATAAATTGAATTTTTCGTGTTTTAAGGATAACTACATCTCGACAGGGTTTATCTAACCTAAAGCTATCATGAGTTTTTCTACTAATAAGACACATTTTCCTTAATTCTAAGGTGCGTGCAGTTTATCAACCAGCACTGGATGTTGAAATTAACAACAGCGGAAATTAATTCAGTCAAATATTTCAGATCCGAAAACAGCGCGCGCTCGTTCGGATCGGTTGCATGCAGTCATGTGTTAAGCAATAGTTATTGGGTTAAGGCACTTATATTTGTATGTAAAGTATACATCCTGATCATCGTTTTATGCAATCCAATTTGAGCATGTAAATAATGAGTTTCCATACATTATAAAACATCACATATTTGGTTAATGATGAGCTGTATCTACAGTCAGGTTATTTGGATGTTTCACTAAATATTACCGCTAAAATTCAATGATTGGTTTGAGCTATATTCTCAGCACTGTCAATAAAAATGATTCCTTGACAGGTTGTACACTCAGTCAACAATTATCCAGAGTCAAGTTTAATGATATTTTCTACTTAAAATAATTACTTCGATAGCTTAAAAAATTTATAAGCCATGAATAATCTTGTACGTACCTACAACATAAGAAATGAGCTTTCAGTTAGTGCGAGACGCAGCAGTTGTTTAATTTATTATTGTTTTAATACCTTTTAATGAACCACGTTTACTAGCGCACGTCCGTTTAATACTATGTAGCTTAACGAACAATTTACTGCTTCACATGAGCAATCTATCCATGACAATGCTATCACGATTACAAATGAATCCAACTGCGAATCACTTGACATGTTAAAGCGCTATAAAAATTTATCAAAACCGTCATACGCTAATTTGTTATAATAAAAAGTTTCTACATAATAATGCAGTTCATTACCACAATGATATAATGAGAGTATTAAAATGTGTGTAATTTAATTGCTTAGATTGTATCAAAACATTTGCCTGATAAATTTCATGCCTATTATACATATATAAATGTAAGTAATGTATAATAATAATTACTCTTGATTTCTTATAAAGCGCTTCTAGACTTACCGCATATACAAATTGCAAGAGATCTATAAAATTTGGTAGTCCGACGAGTTCGGCATTTGCACAATATTACCGACGGCACTTACCGTTTGTCATGACAACAATCTCTTACAGTGCAAACTGTTGTCTTCAACATTGTTGACTCTAATAAGCATATTATCTATGTCATGTTTACTTACAATGTTTTTGTGCTCTATCTATTCGTTATAAAGATAGTGAAAAAAGAATACGTTTAAAAAACATTACGATTTCTTTTAAACAATTACATTCAGTTTCTACGTTGATATTTGTCACTTTGCTCTAACCGGAGGAGGAGCAGCAATTAAATTAACTTGCTCGTCTTTGGAACCACCGGTTTCATATTTAGTCTTCCTAAATATGATCATAATTCATTATTGCAAGTTTCTGTACGCCGTCGTCACACACACACGGGTTCCTCTTTATACTGCGTGCTGTTCAGATTTTCAGACAGTTAAGAAAGACCACTAATGTTCTTCTTAATTTAAGAACGTTTCAAACACAATAATAATAATAGCTTAACGTTCCTAATTATCATTGTCGCAACTGTGGCTCAATTTTAAGACGTTAAATATAATGTTAATAACTGTTACTTAGTTAACTGTAGCACATTTAACGTGCACTATCTTTTATACATCTTTTTTCTGTGTAAATTTTCATATTACGTATTGCACTACAAATAATCGTTTAATTGCTTTAAAATTGTGTCCGGATATGAGACGCTAATTCGTGCTTGCTGCAATAAATTATTGTTAGTTTACTAGCAGTTCGGTTGAATACCTACATAATGCATCGAACAAATGTGATCTACTGTAGCACGCATGTACATAATACATTGTACATACTACATTATAGATAATATCTATTGCACTGTTCGAGCACATCAGTTATGAATAAGAACTTTTATTACGTAAGACGTGTACTCGTATCAACTAACAAATTCCCACACTTAGTCAACAGTAGATAAGTGTGTCAACGGTTTTGAACCGAGTTACTAATTATTTATAGGAATTCGTTGTTAGTTTTACATAAAGCCTTATCTTGTATACATAAATAGAAATCTCGTTTCACGATTTATGGACTGGATTTTCCCATTGGACTCCAAAAGTGCTTAACCGATCACAATGAAATTTAGCACATTGTGTGTAATTTGATCCAACTTGAGAGATAGTTTTTCTTTCGATTGGTAAGCTTAATATTTTTTTTATTTTACATGAAATATTTTTATCTGACAGCGTTGTACTAATTTATAAGATTCTAATAGATGGCGGTGTAAGTTAAAATGTAATCAGTTGTAAATGGCGGGAACAAGACAATCATTGGGCCCTGACACTTGAGCGTGCAGCGTTTAAATATACGATGGATAATTTAAAGCATTATAACTAAATCACAGCCGAGCTTGGGCGGGTCTTCCAGTAAAATGTAAATACGACAATGGGTTCATTAGGTATTCTGAGCCAAAGAAAACCTTGAATTTATAGCAATTTACGTAATTCAACTTTCAGTTCAATTTTATTGGGATCTGAGTACCTACCTAATGTAACGTAATTGGCTACTTGGCATTCAGAATTACCATAAGTAAGAAGAGCACATTAGATCATCTTTAATGTAACTTTGATTGATGTATGTCCTGTAAGACCAATCTTTTTACTCATAGTTTGGGTAAAATGCAATCGCAATAAGTATCACGTAAACAAAAAAAATGTACATGAAAGCTTTCAATTATAAATTATCCGTTATATTGGCGACGTTGAAGTGAAATGTAGGTTGATATTTATATGTTGCGCTGGCGCCATTCAATGTGAACGGTTTGAATAGTCACTTTCAATTGGCAAGTGCAACCGATTCTCATTAGATAAAATACCGAAGTTACCGTGGCGCGGAACGGTTAGGTCGTGTGTAAAATCGTTGGATAATTAATGAAATATCGATTATAAGAAGCCTGAGAACGTTCCGGTCGGCTTTAATGTCTCTGTTGTTATTTTTTGTGTTAATCCGTATTTGTTGTAGGGCCTTGTTGTAACTGTAGCTGGCGTGTCCGTGACACACTTGTGTGTTAACGCACATGACCCGTGCTCGGGTATCATCTTCGTGTGCGTACGGAACTCGCAATGGCTTTCTCCGAAAACTGACGTAATACCAACGAAAACTGCTAGCGGCAATAAAAATGTAATAAAAACATCTAAGTTATTGTTACATGAAATCAAGTGCTCCGCGTTTTTCTCCAACTAAAAGTCACTAGGTATTTTAATTTTGATGAGATTGCCACTGTTCTTACATACTTGACTGGTATGCCGTACGTTTTGCATTAAATAAAACTAGGTACGTTTCTATGTGGGTAAACAAAGATACTAGGTGTTTTACTAGCTCAAATAATATTTGCTTTGAAATAAAATTACAATGGACATTGAAATCGTGTAACTTGTAATATCCGTGTATAGCAAGTCACTACATTATACGATTACATCAATCAATAAAATAATTGAAATTAAATCGACAATTGGTACCTACAATACACCCAATGTCTAGATTTTTTAATGACTGTTACTAATTTTAGTTGCTAAATGTGACCTAGCATGAACAATACATTACGGTGAATGTCAGTTGAATGAGTTACGAATGAATGTAATTTACTGTACTTGATATGCTTTATACGTTCAAATTATACACGATAAGATAACAAAAAACAATTTATTCATTTCATTTGTACGGACTGTAAAATCTTTAGCAAATAAAATTGTTTATAGCATATACATATTGTGGTTATATTGCACACAGTTTAATACGACAAGCCCGCCAGCTCTGGGCATGCGTAGCAAACATTCTTATATTAATTGAAACAGTGGAATGACAAGCATTCGGAGCAAGTTTGGATACACACTTGGGACATTAGCAATTATTATATTGTTTTTTACATTACATTACGTTAGTCGCAATAACTGTGAATTATTAGAAAATAGTAGATAAGGAAAGGTTCCGAAGTGTCGGATAATATTTTCAGTACCTATGTGGTTATTATACGTAGAGGTATCATATCACTAAGTCGTCGAACTGGCTATCACAGGGAACCCACACAACACTGCATCTAACCAAATGGGAATTAATGCAAAAAGTTGCAAAGTATCAAAAGTGAAAATAAGTCTGATAAACATTTTATTTATCCAATTAATTCGAACTTCAGGTAATAAGTTAATAATAATGAGATTATCAGTTGAGATAAAAAAATCCTATCTTTTAAGTCGGACCAAATAATAGATTTCTACTAAATTTCATTGAAATCGGTTCAATGGTTTCGGTGATTATCGCAAACGAACATCGTGATACGGGATTTTTATATACAGGAGAATAGATATAAGACATATTATCATAGTAAGTAGATTATTAAAAAAAATATAGAATAATACGTTAGACTACTAACGTATTATTCTAAACTAAACTAAACAATAATGTGTCCAACTTTGTTAACTATTTCAGGTATCATAGTGTATGATGCTCAAAGGGACAATGCGTGGCGCGTGACCCACGCCTCTATGTACCCTGACCCCGACCTCGGCGAATATGACATCGGTGGTGAACGATTCACCCTGATGGACGGGATCGTAGGCCTTGCGCACTCTCCCGCACAAGGTTTGCTGTATTATCAACCTCTCGCTACTGACCGGTAAGAAAATTATTTAACAGGCGAAATTGTCAAATATACCAAATTGTAACAAAGTGCAATCAAATTAAGTATGTACGTATTACCATAACTATAATTGTGATTCCCACATTTGAGGTAAATATCCAATTAAATCGAAAACGGAATGTTGTGTTAAACAGGACAATGACCGGAAATACCTATTTAATGCTCTAGAAATTCACGCTCAAAGATCCCCTTCAGCTTATTGCCAGTAATTCAACTCTTTCTATTTGGAACTACCAAGCAAAAATATTGAATACTTAGCGGCAGCAGCACTTGGACTATTCCAAAATTTATCGCTATTAGGAAGGCCTAAGTTTACTCAACTTTAAGAAAAATATTAATTAGATTACAGTAGAAACTCGATTAACCGGACTAATTGTTGTTGGTAGGCATTCGGATAATCGAAAATCCGGATAATCGAAAG